>CAUYLG010043066.1:0-11183 GCA_963573385.1 Cacajao melanocephalus
GGACAGACACTTTTCAGAAGAAGACATATATGAGGCCAACAAACATGAAAAAATGCTCATCATCACTGGTCATTAGAGAAATGCAAATCAAAACCTCATTGAGATACCATCTCACACCAGTTAGAATGGTGATCATTAAAAAATCTGGCGACAACAGATGTTGGAGAGGACGTAGAGAAACAGGAACACTTTTACACTGTTGGTGGGAGTGTAAATTAGTTCAACCATTGTGGAAGACAGTGTGGTGATTCCTCAAGGATCTAGAAATAGAAATTCCATTTGATCCAGCAATCCCATTATTGGGTTTATACCCAAAGGATTATAAATCATTCTATTTTAAAGACACGTGCACACGTATGTTCATTGTGGCACTGTTTACAATAGCAAAGACCTGGAACCAACCCAAATGCCCATCAGTGATAGACTGGACAAAGAAAATGTGGCACATATTCACCATGGAATACTCTGCAGCCATAAAAACGATGAGTCTGTGTCCTTTGTAGTGACATGGATGAATCTGGAAACCATCATTCTCAGCAAACTGACACAAGAACAGAAAGCCAATCACCACATGTTCTCACTCATAGTCGGGTGTTGAACAATGAGAACACATGGGCACAGGGAGGAGAATATCACACACTGAGGCATGTTGGGGGGTGGGGTGCCAGGGGAGGGATAGCAGGGGTCAAGGAGGTTGGGGAGGGATAACACTGGGAGAAATGCCTGATATAGGTGACAGGCAGATGGATACAGCAAAGCACCATGGCATGTGTGTACCTATGCAACATTCTTGCAAGATGTGTACATGTACCCCAGAACTTAAAGTACAAGAAAAAAGAGAAGTAAATAAAATAAAATAAAATTAGTTCTACCATCCCATATTTACTTCCTGGAACCTCTGAACCAAATAGATGGAAAAAGCCCTTACCCATGAGTTTTTGGTGTAGGAAGCTCCCAGACTCCACTCAAAGGTATTTTCTGCTAGAGAGGAATCCCCTGGAGATATCCTGGGCAGTTATTGATACTGAAGCCCTTACTGGGGAAGAGCCAGTTACCCCATGGACAAAGAGTCCTATTATGCCCTGGGTTGTGGGTAAAGCTCCCCATAAATTAGATTGACAACAGAGGCCTCTTTATTAAAATGGAAATGGTATCTACTTGATTGAGTTAAACCCAGTCCTACTGCAGTGTCACAACTCCATGAGGAAATAGCCACATACTGTGGCACTGAGGTTACTTTGGCGAAACCTCCAGAAATTCCTCCACCTCTTATTCAATGGAGACTGGAAGGAGGATTGACAGCACTCTCAGAAAAGAAAAGTCATGGTATCTCTTTACTTATGGAGTTAGCACAGTGTATGTAGGAGCTAAAAATGGACAGCCTCAGACCCTCACTCCTATTCAAGACTCCAGTATTGTGGGGGTGGACAATAGGGATCAATGAGATGAACTGTGTGCACTATTTCTAGTAATCAAGTATTCCCTTTCCAAATTTTTTATAAGATTCATATTTTTACTGACTCCTGGTTGGTGGCTAATTACTTAGTTGAGCCTTTGGCAAAATCAGTGTTAAAAAATTAGAGTAAAGAGATGTGGGAAAAGGTCACCACACTGGCTCCTGCTCTACCCATCTTGGTGCACTATACCTCAATGTGTACCAAGTAAGGCACAGAGGAGGCATGATACACAATGCTAAAGCCAACAAAATAACAAAACCACCTAAGTAGGTTAGTCTCTTGAAGGAGGGGGAGTCTCTGGAATTTGGGGATGACTTATCCCACCCCTTTTATTGGTAGGCACATGGAAGGTCAGGGAATTTGGGCATTGTGGGGTTATGAAAGTGGATTGTTACTAGAGGAGTCAACCTGGCAGAGAGATATTTACATAAAACTATTAATATTAGAGACTGTGTCACATTGACAGAAATCTAGACACTGGGCCTACTTAATGGAATGGGAAATTTACAGAGAAGCACCACATCACAACTGGCAAATTGATTTCACTGGGCTTCTCCTGGCAGTGGCTGGAGCCATTAAAATGTGTCTGAACAATGGTGAATACCTACACAGGCCTTCTATTTATTTACTCATGCAACGAACCAACCTCTGCTAGTGTTATTGAGGGATTAACAAAACAGCTTTCACAGCCTTTGGGAGTGCTATAAGTTATGTTGTCAGATCAAGGCTCCCCCCACAAACCACAAAGCAAACACAACAATGGGCATTACAAGATAACATTGTTTGAGTTTTTTTCCTACCTTATTATTCCATAGCAGGTATCATAGAATGACATAATAGTCTTTTAAAACAAGAGCAGACACACTTACACTTATATGTTCACACTCACACATTTAGTTACCCAAAATAACATGACCACAAAAGGAATATTTTCAGGTGCTCACTGCCCATGAATATGCTCACGCTTCCATAAAAGGTCACACATTCACTCACATAAATACACTCGCACATTAAAGTTTACAAATGGACTCGCTTTGCTCATGACATGCTCATATATTTACTAACATACATAGACACACACTGTCATGCACTCACATTCACACAAACTTGCTCACACATTCATTCTTTCACATGGACATAACTACAAACTTACACACAGGACACACTCATATATGCTCACATTTACTCATTTATACTTTCTTTCACTTATGTATGTAAACATAAACAGGGACATGGTAACATATTCAATCACACACAAGTTTATAAAATTAAATCACATATATAGTATATAGATACCTTCACACATAATCATTTACAATCACATGCCCAATCATATTCCCATAGTTATATATTCACATATACATTGTTACTATTTAGTTACATACACTTATGCTCACATGTGAACATGCTCACACACTAAAACAGAAATTTAGGCTCATATATATAGATATGCTCACACATTCACTAACATGATCATGCTAAATGTTCACACATATAGAACACTCACACTATGATCAAGACATATTACCTCATGCACATAAATATGCTCACAAGTTCATTCATATGTAAGACACACTTGTATATCTCACCTGAACACTTTTATGCATCCCCTCACTCATGAATTAACACACATAAAAACAGCGATCTGCTCACACACTCATTCACATGTGTATTCTCACAAATTCATACCTATAGAGGCACAATTATATACACTGTGTGCTCACACTCACCCATACAATTAAACAGGCACATTAACACATTCATGAATAGGAATCTGCTTACCTATCACTCTCTCACAAACATGCTTACACTCACAATGATCTCAAACATTCACTCACAAAAAGAGATGCACTTCACACTTACATTTAACTCACACAATATACTCACACATTAAATGAATATGATGCACATTCACTTACTAACACAAACATGCTAGCACGTATGTACATGCTCACAAATTCACAATATGCTTTAACACACCCATTGACTTCAACACTCAAATATTGTTACACTAACACAATCTAAGACATGTACAAATTCACATATTTACTCTCACTAATGTACATGCTCACATATATGTGCATGCTCATACATTCACTCATATAACATGTTATTCACTCACATAACATGTTATTCACTCACTCAAATGAACATAACAAAAATTACACAGACACATGCATACATTCACACTTACATGCTCATACAGTCACTTATTTACACAAATATGCTCATACTTTTACACACTTATGTGAGCATGATCACATATTCATTCATATGAATATGATCATAAATGTACTCAAATAAACAGACATATTAGATACACCCACACACACCAATAAATTAACATCATACAATCATGCTCATTCATTTAATCACATAGCATATGCACAGATTCACTTACACAGACACACACATACATTCACAGTTACATGCTCACACACAGTCACTTATTTACAGAAATATGCTCATACTTTCACACACTTATGTGAGCATGATCATGCATTTACTTATATAAGCATGCTCACAAATTTACTCAAATACACAGACACTTTAGATACACTCACATGCACACACCTATAAATTACATACAATCATGCTCAAACACTCACTCACTTGCATAGCATATGAATAAATTCACTTAGGGACTCAAATAGATGCACTCAGATGCTCCCACTTTCACTTTCACATGCACATGAACAGTGTCACAATGAGGAACATGCACACATGGGCACACACAAACATGCTGACAGCCACATGACACACATTCACTTATACACACAGCCTCACACACTCACATTTCACTCATAGAAATATACTCACATAGTAACACAAGTATACTCACAGGTTATAAGCTTACAACAATAAACTTATAAATATTCAGTCACTCACATGACCATGCTAACATCCATGCCCTGGGTCACAAATTCAAGCATATTACTTGAACACACAAAAACATAAATTTTAACACTCAAATATCATCACACTTACCTCTCACATGTACAAGTTCATATATTCATTGTCAAATATGACTAATCACATATATGCACATGCTTACAAATTCACTGACACAAACATAGTCACATCTCATTCATTCACATGAGCATTATCACACATTCACTGACACATATGCTTGATCAGAGTCATTCATTAGATTTATATACACACAATCACATATTCACTTACACTTGCAAAATATCATTGACATAGAGGAATATGCCCCTATGTTCACTGCCACATAAACATTGTCACACTCACCAAGAAGCTTACAAATTCACTCAAAATATGTAAAAGACTTACATTTACTGACACACATGTACTCACATATTCCTTTACATAACTAAGTCTACATCTACATGAACACATGTATCTTGCAAGATCACATCAAAGACCACTTATACACACTACTCCCGAACATGCAATCATTCATATGCTTACAAAATCAGTCATATAGTTGAGCACAGACAAATATTTATTGAAATATGAATTCACATACACTTTTCCCCATGAATAGTCCCACACACATACTCTTATACGTATTTGTGCTCACATACATACAAAATCTCATGCATTCACTCACCAAAAAAGCTCACTCATTGAATCACACAAATATGAATTTCAAAAATTTCACTCACATATGTGCATACAGTTAAACATACTCACAAAACATTGACATACTTACTTTTTCACACAGATATGCTTAAATGATTACTCAATTGCATAAACATGCTTACAAAATGTACTCATATAGGAACTCAAATATATATCCTCAGGTGCTCCCACACACCTTTTCATCTATTCATGCACATTAACCTTCTCAGAATAAGGAACATGCCCGCATATACACTTGCACATGGACATGCTGACATCCAGCACACAAAGCTGAAACATGCATTCACACATAGATACACTCACATTAACTTTAACTCATATGGTTACCGTACCCTCACAAGCTGGGTTCCCAAGCTGGGTGAGGGCAAGATAGCCAACTAGATGCAGCCAGGTGGAGCAGCTCTCACTGAGGAATCTAGAAGACTGGTGGGATCCTAACAGATCTTCAGAGAGGAGGCACAAAGAGTGGATGGAAGGAAGACACAGAAGCTGGGCTGAAGAGGGAGAAAGCTGGGAATCCTGTATGGGGCTAGTACACATCAGGACTTGTTCCTAGCCTGCAACAGCTCCAGGGGAATGGATGAGTTGAACTGGCAAGGTGAAACCCACTCTTGCCATGGGTCTCTGGAACCCTGGCAGGAGGCGACCCCTTGACAACCACAGCCACTTGAGTTGTCAGGGAAAGCTGCTTAGAGAAGTGGTAGGGGCAGCAAGCAAACTGACATGGAGCCCAGAGTGTTTGGTGCAGGAGCATCTGAAGTGGAACACTGCCTGGGACAGCCATCCCCCTAGGCTTGACTTGCTCCCACAGGAGACTTTAGGCCAAGGGGAACTGCTGAACTTGAACTCTGCAGGGCAGCCTTGCCCTTCAGACAGGGCTGGGCTAACCTGAGTACCCCTTGGTCTCCTGGCCCCTTCTAGGCACCCAGACTGGCCATGCCTGCTTGCAGGGCAGTGTTGGGAACCCTGGCGGCCCACATCATAGCTTCTGCACTGGCAGATTGTGCCTGACTGGTGAAGAACTCCAGCAGAGTGGTTCCAATGGCCACACACCAGCCTGCATGCTCCCTCCCTATACTGCAGTTTCCCCCAGGCCCATGGCAACTCCCCACATTGCTTTGCTGATATGTGTCTGTGAGGACAGGTTTTGCTTTCCTTGCCCTGCCGGCACACAGGACTCCAATTCACCCCCACTCCTCTCGCCGACCACCATTTAGGTGGGGTCTTGGTAGGCACAGAGCCAGCCAGCACTATCCCCACAGCTCCTCATCATCGTGCTAACACTATGCAGAGAACAGCAGATCCTTCCTCACACTGAGTGAACACTCCTGGTTGTAGGGCACAGAGAAAGCACCCAGACCTGTGCCCTCCAGCACCCTGCCCCTGAGCCAACACCACCTCCAGCAGCACAACCACACATCCAACCAGCTGCATTGCCTGCACCACTGTGGTGAACACCCTCAGGGGGTCGGGCACCCTGGCACCTGTTAGCAATCTGCCACAGCTGCTGCTATGAGGATGGATCCTGCTATTACCATGCTAATAAACATTTTGTCTAATACCACCCATTGGACTGTAGTGACCAGCAGCCCAGGAGCACCTCGGCCACCCTAGTGCAGTAGATTCCTAACCTTAAGGAACCAGAGAACAAAGTCGAGGCCCAACACAAGTCCCCAGAGTTAGAGTATGTGGTTCAGGAGTTGTTGGCTGAACATTGGCCCCCTAAAATATTCCAGAAATGAAGCCAGTTAGCTAAATCCACCTTATACCACAATCAAACCCTCAAAGACATCAAACAGGATAAAAGAAAAAAATCCAAAGATCAGCAACTTCAGAGACTGAAGGTAGATAAGCCTATAAATATGAAAAAGAATCAGCACAAAAACCTTGACAATTCAAAAAACTAGAATGCCTTCTTTTTTTCCAAATGACCACATAAAGTCTCAGCAGAGGTTCTGAAATTACAGAAATATAAGTCAGACTATGGATAGGAATAATTACTGAGATGCTGGAGAACATTTAAACCCAATACAAGAAAGCTAAGAATTGTGAAAAAACAATTCAGGAGATAACAGACAAAATAGCCAGTACAGAAAAGAATATAACCAACATGATAGAGCTGAAAAACACATGACAAGACTCTCATAATTCGATTGCAGGTTTTAATAGTAGAATAGACCGCGGTGAGGAAAGAATCTCAAAGCTTGAAGACTGGTTTACTGAAATAAGACAGTCAAACAAGAGCAGAGAAAGAAGAATGAAAAGAAACAAAGAAAACCTCTGTGAAACATGGGATTACATAAAGAGACAAAATCTATGACTCATCATTGCATCATTGTCCCTGTAAGAGGTTGGGAGGATGGAACAAACTTGGAAAACATATTTCAGTATATCACACAGAAGAACCTTCCCAACCTAGCTAGAGTGGCCAACATCCAAATTCTGGAAATTGGGAGAATTCCCACAAAACACTTCACAAGCAGATCATCCCCAAGACACATAAACATCAGATTTTCCAAGGTTGAAATGAAAAAAAAAAATGTTAAGGTTAAGGGCAGCTAGAGAGAAAAGACAAGTCACCTACAAAGGGAAGCCCATCAGACTAACAGCAGACCTCTCAGCTGAAACCCTACAAGCCAGAAGAGATTGGGGGCCTATATCCAACATTCTTAAAGAAAAGATATTAAACAAGAATTCAATATGAGGCCAGAGTAAGCTTTATAAATGAAGGAGAAATAAGATAATTTTCATACAGGCAAATGCTGAGGTAATTTGTTATCACCAGACCTGCTTTATAAGAGCTCCAGAAGGAAGCACTAAATATGGAAAGAAAAGACCATTACCAGCCACTACAAAAACACACTGAAGTACACAGACCAGTGGCACTATAAAGCAACCACATAAACAAGTGTGGAAGATAACCAGCTAACATCATATTGACAGGATCAAATCCACACATTTCAATACTAACCTTGAATGTAAAAAGGATAAATGCCCCAATTAAAAGGCACACAGTTGCAAGCTGGCCAAATAACCAAGATCTATTAGTACACTGTCTTCAAGGGATCCATCTAAAAATAGGCAATGACACACATAGGCTTAAAATACAGGGATGGAGAAAAATCTACAAAGCAAATAGAAAACAGAAAAAAAACAGGGTTGTGATCCTAGTTAAAAACAAAACAGACTTTAAACCAGCAAAGGTAAAAATAGACAAAGAAGGGAATTATGTAATGGTAAAGAATCCAATTCAATGAGAAGAGTTAACTATCCTAAATATATATGCACCCAACACAGGAGCACCCACATTCATAAAGCAAGTTCTTAGAGACTTTCAAAGAGACTTAGACTCCCACACAACAGCAGTGGGAGACTTTAACATCCCACTGATGACATTAGACAGATCACTGAGACAGAAAATTAAGAAAACTATTCAGGACATAAGTTCTGCTCTGGATCAAATGGACCTGATAGACATCTGCAGAACTCTCCACCCAAAAGCAACAGTATATCCATTTTGCTCATTGCCACATGGTACATACTTTAAAATCAATCACATAATTGGAGATAAAACATTCCTCAGAAAATGTAAAAGAACTGAAATTATAACAAACAGTTTCTTGGACCACAGCCCAATCAAATTAGAAATCAGTACTAAGAAATGCACTGAAAACCATACAATTACATGGAAATTGGATAACCTGTTCCTGAATGATGTTTGGGTAAATAATGAAATTAAGGTAGAAATCCAGAAGTTATTTGAAACTAATGAGAACAAATATACAACATACCAGAATCTCTGAGACACAGCTAAGGCAGTGTTAAGAAAGAAATTTATAGAACTAAATGCCCACCTCAAAAAGTTGAAAGGTCTTAAGTTACCAACCTAACACCACAACTAAAAGAAGAGCTAGAGAACCAAAAGCAAACCAAAGCCAAAGCTAACAGTAGACAGGAAATACTCAAAATTGGTGCTGAACTGAATGAGATTGAGATGCAAAAAAAGAAAAAAGAAAAAAAAAGAAAAAAGAAATAAAAACATTCAAAAGGTCATTAATTCAGGAGATAGCTTTTTTTTAAAAAAAATATAATAAAATATACTGCTAGCTAGACAAATAAGGGAGAAAGAGAGAAGATTCAAATAAACACAATGAGAAACGACAAGGATGATGTTACCACTGAACCCACAGAAATACAAGCAACCATCACAGAATATCATGAATATCTCTGTGCTCGTAAACTAGAAAATCGAGAAGAAATGGATAAACTCCTGCTGCTTACATACAGCTTTCCAAGACTAAAAAATGAAGAAATTTAATCACTGAACAGTCCAATAATGAGCGCAATAAAATTGAATAAGTAATAAATAGCCTACCAAGCAAAAAAAGCCCAGGACCAGGTGGATTCACAGCTAAATTTTATCAGATGTACAAAAAAGAGCTGTTACTCTTCCTGCTGAAACAATTCCAAAATAATTGAGGAGGAGGGACTCCTCTTAACTCATTCTATGAGGCTGGCATCATTCTAATACCAAAACCTGGTAGAGACACAATAAAAAAATAAAAATTCATGCCAATATCCTTAATAAACATCAACGCAAAAATCTTCAAGAAAATACTGGCAAATCAAATCCAGCAGTACATTAAAAAGCTTACCGTCTGCTATCAAGTAGGCTTTATGCCTGAGAGACAAGGTTGGTTCAACATAAGCAAGCCAATCAATGTGATTCATCACCTACACAGAACTAAAGATAAAAGCCACATGATTATCTCAATAGATGCATAAAATGCTTTCAATAAGATTCAATACCCCTTTATGTTAAAAAGTCTCGATAACGTAGGTATTAAGGGAACATACTTCAAAATAATAGGAGCTATCTATGACAAATCTACAGTCAATTTCATACTGAATGGGCAAAAGCTGGGAAGCATTCCCCTTGAAAACCAATACAAGAAAATAATGCTTTCTCTTATCACTCCTATTCAAAATAGTATTGAAAGTCCTGGCCACGGCAATCTGGAAGAAAAGAAATGAAGTGCATCCAAAAAAGATGAGAGAAAGTTAAACTGTTCCTCAGCCCCAAAGCTCCTTAAGCTGATTAACAACTTTAGTAAAGTCTCAGCATACAGTCAATATGCAAAAGTCACTAACATTCCTATACACCAACAACAGTCAAGCTGAGAGCCAAAACAGGAATGCAATCTCATGCACAATTGCCACAAAAAGAATAAAATACCTAGGAATACAGCTAATGGGGGATTGGGGGGGAGGGGTGAAAGATCTCTACAATGAGAAATGCAAAATACTGCTCAAATAAATCAGAGATGACACAAACAAATGAAAAAACATTCCATGCTTATGGATAGGAAGACTCAATATCATTAAATAGGCATCCAGCCCAAAGCAATTTATAGATTTAATGCTATTTCTATTAAACTGCCACTGACATTTTTTGCAGAATTAGAAAAAAGTATTTTAAAATTCATATGGAAACAAAAGAAGAGCCTGAATAGCCAAGGCAATACTAAGCAAAAAGAACAAAGCTGGAGTCATCACATTAACTGACTTCAAACTGCACGACAGGGCTACCGTAACCAAAACAGCATAATATTCGACAGAAACAGATTCATAGACCAAGGAAACAGAACAGAGAACCCAGAAATAGGGCCACACGCCTACAGCCATCTGATCTTCAACAAACCTGAGAAAAACAAGCAATACGGGAAGAATTCTCTATTCAATAAATAGTGCTGGGATAACTGGCTAGCCATATGCAGAAGACTGAAACATATACTATATACAAAAATTAACTCAAGATGGATTGAAGACTTACATATACAACCAGAAACAGACGGGGTGCAGTGGCTCACGCCTGTAATCCCAGCACTTTGGAAGGCTGAGGTGGGTGCATTACTCGAGGCCAGGAGTTGGAGACCAGCCTGGCCAAAATGGCGAAACTCCATCTCTACTAAAAATACAAAAATTAGGCACGGGTGGTGGTGCATGCCTGTAAACCCAGCTATTTGGGAGGCTGAGGCACAAGAACCAGTTAAACCCAGGAGGTGGAGGTTTCAGTGAGCAAAGATTGTACCACTGCACTCCAGCCTGGGCAACAGA
>CAUYLG010043067.1:0-97632 GCA_963573385.1 Cacajao melanocephalus
GACCTTTGACCAGCCCGTCTGTGGGGTTGTTTTTTTTTTTTTTTTTTTTTTTTTTTTTTTTTTTTTTTTTGAGGAGTCTCACTCTGTCACCCAGGCTAGAGTGCAATGGTACAGTGTCGGCTCACTGCAACCTCCGCCTCCCAGGTTCAAGCAATTCTCCTGCCTCAGCCTCTTGAGTAGCTGGGATTACAGGCAGCCTCCACCATGCCTGGCTACTTTTTGTATTTTTTTAAGTAGAGACAGGGTTTTACAATGTTAGCCAGGCTGGTCTCAAACTCCTGACCTCGTGATCTGCCCTCCTCGACCTCTTGAAGTGCTGGGATTACAGGCGTAAGCCACCGTACCTGGCCTGTGCTCTGCTTTTGCAGGGAGAGAGGTGAGAGAGACACCCAAGGAAAAGCAGAAAACGGCAAGGTTAGGTTAGGAAGAAGCCATCCATGGGCCCTGATTCTTCCCTACTCAAATTCCAAGCATGGTAAGCCAGGTCCTGCCTGACAGGGTGGGGGCAATGGGAGTTGCGGGGCTCCCGTCCACTCACCGCTTGTTGGAGACATTAGTGGTGAGAGCTGTGACTGAGGCGAGAGACACCGAGTCCGGATCCAGACCGTCTGCTAGCCGAATGGCCAGATGGTCAAGGTCTTCCATCTCCAGCACCGCTGGTTCATCTGGGGAAGATGAAAGACTGGTTAGGTGGGCTGACTGATGGTGAGATAGTGACTGTTTCTCCTTTTACCCTGGCATACAGAAAGCTGAGAGTGAAATTTGAGGTTTACTTAGTTACTACTGCTTAAAATGTTATGGCCTGAATGTCTGCAGTGTTTTCTACCTAATCCCAATCTTTGATTTTAATGGATATTATGTCTGCTCTTGCCTTTTTATTTTAATTGAATGTTCTTTTATTGTATACTATGTACTTAGGCACTGAATATCCCTTGTGGAAGAAGGTAGGGAATAAAGAATCCATACTTTTGTACCTCTCAATAAATAGCTACCATTTATTGGGTGGATACTCTGTTCCAGGCAGAATGCCAGGACTTTACACAAGTATCTCTAGTCCTTAGAGCCGTGCCCTGTCAAGATGGGCACTATTCTCATGTCACAGGTAGAGAAACGAAGGCTTAGGAAGTAACTCATCCATATCAAATAGCTGATGCAATTCAGAACCTAATGGACTGTGTGTATTCATCTAATGAGATGCAGACATGCAGATTCCGAAAAGCCACCCAAGGATGCTGGGTTTGGTCCTCTGCCAGCAGCTGTACTCTATTTAAGAAGGCGAAGGGCACGGCTGGAATTGGCATGGGGACAAGAGGGTGGGGGAGAGAGCCTGAGGGCCAGTGGGCCACAGAGGGGATGCTGGGAGAGGGCAGCCGGGAACCCCAATGGTGGGCCCATGATGGAGAAGATGGCCCCCTCTCAGCTCCCCTGTCGGCTCCATTTCTCCCTTTGTCTTCCACGAGGCCTCCCTGCCTCCTCTGCAGCAGCTGTCTTCCCCTCCCCACACGCTGCCCATTGAGGGCCCAGTGCCCCTTGCCACCAGCCTCCCAGGCCCAGAGCTGCCGCGCCCTCCAGCAGCCCCGGGGCCTCCCCTTAGGCCAGTCTGTAGCGCGGGGGAAAGCCAGGTCAGAGGCCTGCCGCCCACCCCGCACTCGTGAGACGCCGGTTTCCCCACAGAAATAGGGAGTTGGCTAAACAACTTTTCTTGATTGATATTCTCTGCTCTAATTACAACTCTCTGGGCTTCTGTGTGAAGAAGAACGGACCGGGAGCAACAAGGGCGGGAGGACCCTTGTAATCAGGCCCATCCGACAGAGGGCGCTGCCCATTTCCCTCCCTCGGCCCCAGGACGTACCCATCCGAGAGGACCACGCCCCTCTGGGCGGGGCCTGGCCCTTGGGCCAGCCAATGAGAGTCCAGGCCCCGCCCAGATGGCTCTGGACGACCACTCCCAGGAGGGCCTTTTGGCAGCCGGGCAGGGGCTGGCAGGAGGCAGGAGGGCGCGGCGAGGCGCTGGGCTGCGGGGCGGGCGCGGCACCTGTCCTACCTGGTCTTTGGGGCTCCTCCTTGTGGGACCGGTTTTTGCCGAGCTTCATGGCAGAGAACACGCTCCTCCCGGCTCTGTGAGGGGGGCCACCGGAATGAGGTGCAAGGAGAGGGACGCATGGGGGAAAACACAGAAGAGCCAAACACGAGAGAACACATGAGAGAAGGGAGATGGACCCAGCCATCACCTACTGGTCCCGAGATAGATCAGGGCCTGCCTTCCCAAATTGGGAGCCATGAGGGGGAATCAGGGCAGAGAGGGACCCCTCCATTTTCCCCTTTGCCCTCCTTTCACACACGGAGGAGAGGGATGGGGTCCCCAGCAAGCAGGGAAGGTGGAAAGAGCCGTTTTAAGGAGCTCCTCTGGGTCTTGGACTTTTCAGCCTGATCCCAGCCCCTCAGTCTAGTCTCCTCAGAGCTCCAAGCCCTCCACGCTCATCCTCCCTGACCCTGTACGCTGTCTCAGCTGGTTAGAGAGAAAGCGGGAGGACCGGAGACAGAGCATCAGAACAGTGGGGCAGAGACCAGAGGGGACTCAGGGGCAGAGGCTGAGGAGGAGATGGGAGATGTGGTTGAAATGAGCTGTTCAGTTCTCAGATGGCCCCGGTGCTCAAAGCCTGACTGGTCTTTCTCCAACCTCTCCTTGTTCTGGGATGCTCCTTGGTCCCCATGGAAGAGGGGGAGATGGGCCCTTTCCCATCTATCTTCGGTCCTGGCTTTTGCCC
Source organism: Cacajao melanocephalus (assembly GCA_963573385.1). NCBI lineage: Eukaryota > Metazoa > Chordata > Mammalia > Primates > Pitheciidae > Cacajao > Cacajao melanocephalus. Next base: position 2,769 of record CAUYLG010043067.1, read on the forward strand.
CTTCTACCTGTCTCCTCTTACTGCCAAATCCCCCTTTCCCCCAACCCCAGGAACTTATGGCAGGCTCCATAGTTCCTACCTCTTCCTCTGGCTTGCTGTGGCCTTGTGCCCCCAGATGAAGGGCCTTGCAGTCGGGGGAGGGGGGCTGAAGAAAAGGGACAAGTGTCCTCACTGCCCTTCAGTGATGTCCCTGCAGCCGAGCCTGTGGTCCCTGGCACCAGGAGGCACCAGGAGCAGGATCAGCAGGGAGTAACATGCAGTATTCCATTACCCCATCCATATTGCATGAGTGGATACCTGACTCCCTCCACTTCCCATTTTCCCTCCTCCTGGGTGGGGCCCCATCATCCTGTAGGCCCAGGTGGGGCCAGGTGTGGGCTCCAAGCTGGAGCTCACTTACGGCAGAGTCCACCCTCTTTGGGTCACGCATCTCCCTGTGGAGGCTTAACTATGGTTTCTAAGACCCCAGATCCTTGTTCTTTATGCTGGGCAATGGGAGGCTGGGGAAAACCTTTCTGTCCTCAGGCAGATGGTCTAGAAACCTCAAGCCCCTCTCCTCGGGATTGTGGAGCCAATCTGGGGAATAAGATTGGCTCCACAATCCCGAGGCCTTTTCTTTAATGTTCATATGCAGGACAAAGGCACGTTCATATCCCAGTGAGGGAACAATTGAGAATCACCCTTTTCTAGTGGCAGCAGCTCACGATCTAGGAAACATTAGCATGTTCTTGAATTCCTAAAAAGGAATGGAAGAAGGCTGATGTCTGCACTCTTCAGTAAACATACTGTCTGCAATATGACGATGGGAAAAAAGGGAAAGAAAGAGGCTCTAAAATCAAAGCTGATGCCTTTGGAATTATTTTTAAAAGCTTCTTGCCTTCTGATAGGAGGAGATGAGTTACACACACACACACACACACACACACACACACACACACGAAATGGCCAAAAAGAGACTACATAGGGCCAAAGGCCTTTCCAGATGTCTGCAGATGTCTGCTCATTTCATCTTCCTGGCAATCCTCTGAGGGCCATATGCTTCTCCTCATTCAGCCAATAAAAAGACAGGCTCAGAGAGGTGAAAATAATCGCAAGATCACATGGTGAGTGGCAGAACTGGGACTGAAGCAGAAAGCTCCTGTGTTCTAGGCCAGCAATATTTTCACTGCACCTCGGGTCCTTTGCCTCGATGCCGTAGGACTGCACTTTTCTGTGGGCACGAATTCCATCCCAACCTGACCATTTGGAATTTCAGCTAAAAGGCCCCAGGCCGGCACCTGTAGGTACAGGTATGGTCTGTGTGCCAGCATAGTTTACAGATCAGGATGCTGTCATCTGTGGAGTCCCACAGACCATGCCCATGTTTAAAGAAGGGGCTCATTCAAAAAGAACCTGAGCATCCACACATTTGGGAAGGGACTGCTGTACATGTTAAATTGCTGGTGACATAACATTGAACAGATCAATGAACTCACCAGAAATGATTGTGTAGTGGTGGGGAAATGGCCATCCTGGCTGGCTTGCCTTGAAGTATCTTGTGGGATTTCTCCCCACCTGGTGGCCCCAAGGGCAGGGGTGCTGGCTGTCCTGATGCCTGCCACAGGCCCAGCCTCAGAAGTGTGGCTTCTGTGGGTCCTCACTCCACCCCACCTCCCCACGGGTCGCTTCCTACCTCAATACTTGGGATTCCTTTTTTCCCAGCCTAGCTGCTCACCTATGCCTCTCCTGAATTACCCAGGAGTCTCCTGCAGGGCTCAGTGTTTGACTTTGTACCATTACTTCTTGGCCATTCCTGGGCTGTGTCGTGCTTAGAGTCCCCAGCCCTTCCCCATGTGTGACCTACATAGCGCCTTTGCCATTGCAGCCTGCTCCAGCCACAGACTTCCCTCTTCCCTGTCCCTTCCCCACTTCCCCAGAGAGAAGTGCTCTGAGCTGGCAGGTCAGAAGCAGGCCCTGCCTGGAGAAGCCAGCTGCAGCCCCCTGGAATGGGATCTGGCCCTGCTGTCTGAAGCCCAGGGGCAGTGCAAGGTAGCAGGAAATGAATGGCGGCTTTCAGAGTCTGGTCCCATGGACTCACCTAGGTGAAAAAGGACCCAAGGCATCCCTGGGGCACTTATGGCCCTTGAATTTGAAAGTGACTTTATTCCTTAACACAAACAGATTTGGAAGTAATGATTGAGGCTTTAAAAAAATCTATGCTTATCCTGGCAGGGTATTGCGGCTCACGCCTGTAATCCCAGCACTTTGGGAGGTGGAGGCAGGTGGATCATGAGGTCAGGAGCTCGAGGCCAGCCTAGCCAGCATGGAGAAACCTCATCTCTACTGAAAATACAAAATTAGCTGGGCATGGTGGTGCATGCCTGTAGTCCCAATTACTCGGGAGGCTGAGGCAGGAGAATCGCTTGAACCTGGGAGGTGGAGGTTGAAGTGAGCCAAGATTGCACCACTGCACTCCAGCCTGGGCGACAGAGCAAGACTCTGTCTCAAACACACACACACACACACACACGCACACGCACATGCACACGCACATGCACACACTATACTAGTCCAAACATCTCTACTATACCTTGAAGCAATTCAAAGGAGAAATCTCCCCTTCCCAACCCTGCATAATTTTAGTCGTCTGAAGTGGTAGTACTGGTAGTACTCCCGTGTGCCTGGCAATATCTCAGAAGGATATTGTGTTTGTCTCTTTATTAAAAATGCAGAAATGTGTAGTGAAGAACGTAATTTCGAGAATTCTTACTACAGGCTCTCTCTGTAACTCTGAATCTCCTAGACTTGCTCTTCAATTAATCTGAATTGTGATCAGTAGAGCATAATGTCATCACTGCCTCCACCCTTTGTAATTTTCTGGTCAGTGACACATCAGAGGTTCACTGCAGAAAAAGCCCTTTCTGCCTGACTGCAGCACCAGTTCCCAGAAAGCAGTATGCCTGCTTCTCTTGGCAAGCTGTAAAGGAGATTTTTGAAATAAAATGTCAACTTAATCAGGGAATTTTGAAGATTACCTGCTTGTCTGAAAGACTTAGATTTCAAAAAATGTAATTTGCTGATTAGGTTTCTGTTGTCCTGGCCTTTTTGGTTTTCAAAATAAAATTCTGTGTTTGGTCTAGTTGAGTTCCACAATTACCAAAAATAGGATATGGTGAGAAACAGACAAAGAAAACAAGCCAATAATCAACTCAGTGAAAACTCACTTTGCAGCCAAATGGCTCCTTATTCTTGAGCACATTAAAACTTCAGAAGCAAGAGCCAGAGGGAGGCCAGTGTCCCAGGACCCTCTGAGGATTTAGAATCCATGTGAGTTTCCTGTTGCCACATTCACCATGGTCAGAATGAAATACACCCACAATCTAGACTGGTATTTCTCTCTAGAGAAAAAATGCTAAAATTAGTTCACTTATTGTAAACTCTTCATTTATAAATCTGATGATTTCTGTGCTCATTTTATGGCCCAGATTTAGAAGCATCTTGCCTGGCTGTGTGGCACACACAGGGTCCTAGAAAGAGCTTAGTATTCAGAATGACTTGGGAACATTCACCAAACTAAATTTAGTGACCCAAGTGTTTCATTAATTCAGGTCTCTGGATTATTCTGAAGCTTAATACAGAGACCTGACCATAAATGAACTGCAGGTGGAGTCCATTCACTGCCCAGGCTTCTGCCCACGACTGGCTTCAGCTGAAACTACTAGACTCACTAGCTTAGACCTCAGGCCATCGATCAGGATGAAGACTCCTGTCTATGAGAAACAGGGTCTATGGTCCTTCTTTGCATTGCTCAAACAGCCCAGTTTTCAAAACCTGGGAGCGTGTCATCCAAGCACCCCTTAATGGGTTTATTTTTTAAAATGTTCCATGCCCCAAGCACAGGAAATTTCATAATTTCAGTCTTAACAGGGGTCTTTGAAAGTGTGTTGAATTTCAGTTAGTTTTTGAATAGCTTCCTACAGGAGGGCAGGATAGGTTGACCCTTTATATAAGAACCACCCTGTCCCCAAACTGGCCCCTTTGCACATGTGCCCATGTCATATTAGAAGAGTTGGGAGACCCACACCACTTATCCTGACCCCAGGATTGTCAGGGAAGCTGGCTCTTCAGTTCTTCCTGGTGGCCCAGCCCTTTGCAAGGCTCAAGTAAGCAGCAGCATGGAAGATGATTGGGGTGATTTCCTATCTCCCCAAACCAGCCTATCCCAGGATGTCACACAATATGAGTTCTTTCACGGGTTGGATCTTGTTCTTCTACTGTAACTTAAATCTATTTCCATTTATCTCTTCTCAGTGGAGATAGATACAAACCAGCTTTACCACACATTAACATCGCAGAGATTGAAATCTGTCCCCATGGTTCAGTCCTCCAAGCTAAAGAGTTTAAAAATTTGTTCAATATCTCCTTTTTTTTTTTTTTGAGGTGGAGTCTCACTCTGTCACCAGGGCTGGAGTGCAGTGGTGGGATCTCAGCTCACTGCAACGTCTGCCTCCCGAGTTCAAGTGATTCTCCTGCCTCAGCCTCCCGAGTAGCTGGGATTACAGGCACCCACCATTATGCCCAGCTAATTTTTTTTCTTTGTATTTTTAGTAGAGACGGAGTTTCACCATGTTGGCCAGGATGGTCTCAAACTCCTGACCTTGTGATTCACACACCTTGGCCTTTCAGAGTGCTGGGATTATGGGTGTGAGTCACTGCACCTGGCCTAAATTTGTTCAATCTCTTCTTAGAAATCCAATTTTCCTATTCTTTCAATAATCTTATTGCTCTACACATTAAAATAATAATACATGCCAGTTTACTTTATCTCATGTGCTAATTAGAGATGGCAAGAAATTAGGACAGAGAATGGCTAGGGAACCAGCATTTTTGTGGACCTACTAAGTGCTGGCACTGTGAGGCACCTCTTACTCCAATAGTAGCTAGTCAAAGGGATCAGGCCAGTCTGTGTCCCTGTGGGTCTGGCTTGGGACAGATTGGGGAGCGGGGCATCAAGAAGGGCCTTAGAGCATCACTGATCTCAGGCAGAGAACCTGGGGCTGGACAGGCTGCGCATATCTCATTCATAAGCCCTTTACATCTAAGCATCCGTGGAGAAACCTGAACCCTGGAGGACTCCCTAAGAGGATCCCCAGCTCAGCATTCCCCATCATCTCCACTTGCCCTGGACTCAGTTCCCTGGCCCTGTCTGAGCCTTGACACATGCTCTGCCTGAGGCTTCTTTCCTTACTAGGAACCTGGAAAACACCTGGATCCTTCAGGTCTCTGGGCTGGAGCTCCTTCTACACAGCGCCATTTCCTCCATCACTACAGAATTTAGGCTGCATCATCATTGCTTTTGCTTGTGCAAAACAAACCTGAGTTAGGACTCGTACTTTTTTTGAAGGAATGAATGAGGCTGTGAGTTCCCCAGGATCTTAATGCAAGCAGATACCCCCAAGGCCACACCAGTGTTGATCAGTTCAGACCCCTAAACACACAATCCTGATATTCCCATAATATCCTCAGATGAACTATTTTTAGTGTATTGAGGCCACAGTTTTGAGCAAATCTCTTAGCATCTCTGGGGCTCAGGTTCCTTATCTGGAAAATAAAAAAGACCACATTCCTGGCTTTTCAGCTCTCATTGGTATTTGGAAAATTAGATTAAACTTAGGGTACAGTTAAGTGCTCTAAACTTCCTAGGTCTGTGGTGAGCTCCAGGTCGGATATCAGGTTCTCTGTGTTCTGGTTCCAGCTCGGCCCCATTCTGAGACTCAGATTTGTCACCTGTAAGAGCAGGTGTTGAGGAGGCCTCCTCCAGTGTGGTCAGCCTTGGCTACCCTGCCCTTGTGAGACCCCATGATGCTAGAGTCCTCCAGATGTCAGCGTGCTTCTAGGGATGCCTACCAGACCCATTCACAACCCCCAGCCTTCGAATCTTTCCAGATCCTTGCGACCAGCCCCTCCCATCTACAGTCCCCTTCTCCAGTTCTCTCCAGAGAGCACCCTGATCTCATTTCCCCAGGAAGCCTTTTGGGGAGATGAAGATAGAGAGAGCTGCCCAAAAGGTCACCTCTCCTTAGCTTCCTGGGGGTCTCCAGCTTCGCCCACAACCTGCAGCCTCAACAATACCCAGAGCTCCGCCTCCTTAGGCCTCCAACTGCCTGGCTCTGCCTAGACCCTGTTGGGGGAGGGGTCCCTTAGGTCCTCATGCCCCTATCCCCTTTGCCTTTAGCTGTCCCCTCCCTCATAAGGAAGCCTGAAAGCCACAGGATGGGGGCTGAACAGTGGAGGAGGAACAAAACACTGACAGGAAGACAGTCACCCCAAAGAGCCCGGAGTGGACACCAGAAGTCCTGGCCACCTCCTGCCCCCACCCTCACCCCTCTCATCCCTCATCCCTGTGGCCAGGTGAAAAGGCGTCCCAGGCCCTGCATTCCCCATCTCAGCTCCACCAGTACAACCCACTCCTGAGCCTCTCAGCCGAGCCCATCCCACCCTCCACAGCCTGTGGGGAGGAGGCCTCTGCCCCCGCAAAGACGCTGCCCCATCTGCCCTGGCCTGGGACACCTACTTGTGCTCGCCATCTCTGCCTCCCTTGGTCTTCTCTCTGCCTTTGCTGAGTAGGGAGAAGAAATGAGGAGACAAGGGGACACATGTGAGGGGCTGTGGACCAGAGACACTGGCCTCAGCCCTGGCCCCACAGACCTGGACTCTCCCCAGGGGCCTCCTTGTCCCGCAGACCTCTCCCCCAACAGCTGCTCACAGTAGCAAGCCTAGGTCTGCAGGGTAGGGGTCCCAGGGCCGCAGACTCTGCCATGGGGGAGAGGGGAGGGGCCCACAGTGCTGGGCCTGAGTGGCCACTGTCTCAACCCCAAGCTCTGATATCTCAGGGCACCAGGCTAAGGTCTGATGATTCCACCGTGTGGGTTGCAGCTTCCTCAGGGAACACAGGGTTAGATGAGCTTGGCCACCCTCTGGGTCTGGGCCACCCTGCTCCTCTGCCCACCAGCTCCCCTGTTCCCCTCCAATGGGGTGGTAACTCCCAGGCTCTGGGGGCCTCTAGGAGAACAGTGGGCTAAGCCTGTTCTGCGAGGGTGAGATGGAGCTGGGGGTGCTGCTGCGGAGGGCGCACTGCTGGGTGGGGAAGTTTTAGGGGTGTAGGTGGGGCAGTAAGCAATCTACCACTCCAGGACTCAGCAGGGGAAGATGGTGCTCCTATCTCACTTTAGGGAGGCTTCCAGAAAACTTTTCTGGAATGTTCTTTCAATGCTTTCCCAATGCCATGACGATGAAGATGAAGACAAGAAAATGAATAACAATTAGCAAATGATTCCTCTCCTCACACCCTGTTCTGGCACAGACCCTGCCCGGGTAGGCTTGACTCCATACCCTGACGGCTCAAGACCTGAAGTCCTAGATTAGCACAGCGGCAGTCCAGCGCTGGCCAGCTAACCCTTACATTAGGCAAGCAGGTCAGTCTGTAATTCAAAGGCATTAATATCAGCCAGGCCTCTGGCTGCCCAAATCGGCTGAGACCTGAGATTACCCAGCAGAGAACAGCTCACGGCAGAAGAGGAGGACTGTGTCTCAAGCACAACATCCCAGCGTGGCCGGCTACGCCGGCTCCTCTGAGCTGCTTTGGGAGCTGCTGCAACTCTGAGGCTCAGCCTGGAGAAGGTGGGCAGCAGAGGACTTTCGAGCTCTCTAGGGGCTGTGGGAACTGATTAAAAACACTCTTGGGGTGAGGCTGCGTGTCGGGTACTGACCCCACATGCACACGCTCCTGCATGCCCACCCTGTGCCCCTCTGTCTCAGAGCCCCACCATGCACAGTGCCCCACTGCCCTCTGGCCCCAGGATAGGAGGAAGATACCTGCCTTCTGCACGTCTCCACTGGGATGGAAGAATGATCAATGAGGAGAATGAGAAAAGTGGCTCCTGCCCCAAACTCCTCCTGGATGACACCCAGCAGAGAGGACACCAGCAGAAAAGGGTTTGGGCAGCAGAGGGGGGTGGGGGTCATGGAGGGCAAGAGAGCCAGGTCAGGTAGAGAAAATGAGAAGAGGAGAGGGTGGCAGAATACAGGGACTCAGGAGGAAAGGCTCAGGTGTCTAAAGTTTAGCTGCAAGACTAAAGCTGGGGTTTCCTTCTTTGTCCTTTCTAAGATGGGACTCCTAGAGACAGCATCAGCAGCAGAGCCTAGAATCCAGCAGCGCGTGCCCTCCCTGCTGTCATGCAGTGCATGTGAGTCTGTACAAATGCATGGGCACTTGTGTGCACATGTGTGTGCATGTGAGTGTGGTCAGGGCCGCAGTCTGTTTCTCTCCAGAGTCTAGGGAAGGCATATGCTGCCTTACAAGGGTCTGGAACACCGATTTTGCACTGCTGAGAATGGAGTGCCCATGAGGTTAGCGATTCATTCTGTCTCTGCAACACTGGGAGCCTGGGGATGCGAGGGGAACACGGAGTAAGTGCGTCTCCTACCCCTGCCCATGGGCAGTAAGGCTCCTGTGTGGGCGGCTTCGGCAGAGCCCGTGGTATAGGGTGGGGCGCAAGAGCTGAGAAGGTGCTTGGACAGTGCCTGAGCCAGAAGGTCAGGTGCCGCTCAGCGCAGAAGCTGGCATCAGGGTAACATGGAGTCAGCGAAGAGGAAGGAAGTGAGCACTGGCCGAGCACCTGCTGCATGCCAGGCACAGGGGTGGGGGCTCACAGGTGCACCTCACTCAATCCTGACACTCCTATGAGGTATCCTGACAGATGGATGGGGGCTCCCAATAGCCTTTGCATTGCTGCCCTACAAGAAACCTGTTTGTCTGTCACCAGCCTGGACATAGGCAGCCCTCAGCACCTCCATTGCCACCTGTTCCTCTGTGATTCCTCTGGCTCTCCCAACAGCAGGTCAGGAGAGGTTTCATTGCTGTGTCCCCCATTTTACAGGTGAGGAGAGAGCTTTTGTGACTTATCAAGGGTCACATGACTAGTAAGAGGCAGAGCTGGGACTCAGGCCTGGGTCTTGTGCTGAGGAGCCAGGAGTCCAAGGGGACGGGCTCCAAGCTGGTGTGGGGCTGCCCCATGCCGGCGGCTGGCCTGGAGTAGACAATCCCACCATATTTGTGGCAGGCCTGGTCACTTTGACCTTGTTACTATTACTCATCTGGCTCACAGGGCTTCTGAAGCTTGTGTATGTGCACATGTGTGCACGTGTGCATGAGGGGTGCCTAAGAGGGTGGGAACTCATTCAAGTGCAAAGGAGAAAACATATTTGTCTCATAGAAGTATTTCAATTCAATTACACTAATTTAGAACCTATGCTTTCTTCAGCGGAGGGGCTGAGTAAACTTTACTTGGAAAGGAAAGCGTGGGAGGAGCTTACAGGGGTATGTTTCCAATGGCATGGAGCTTCCCTTCTCAAAACACACCCTGGTCCTTTAGATGCACCCTTGACTTACTGGCATTTAACACGTACTTCCCAGTGACCTAGGAACCCATGGACAATGTCTTACCAGGCTAGCCCAGATTAGAGTCCCCTTGGACTCTAATAGTAATACAACTGTGTTTTCTGTTTTGTAAAAATACTGCACGTGGAATGAGCTGGCCTGGACCCAGCCTCCTGTGGTCTGTGGGTGGCAGGACACTTGCAGGGCGTGATCCTGGACTCTGGGGGTTCCCAGGCGCACTCTCTTCTCAAGAGGAAGAAAGGCCAGGGCCCAGCCAGGATCGCTGGCTTCACTCTGGCAGGAAGAGCCGCCCTCTCTTGGGCCTCCTCACTGGGCCAGAGTGCAGGTCAGTCTGCTGGCACCTGGTGGACATTGCTGGGTCTTGAACCAGAGAGGCCAGGGCCCCTCCCATCCCCATCTTCCCTTCTCTGAGAAAGGCAGGAGATGTAGCCCTATCCCTGTGTTAGAGCTCTACCTCCCTCAGGGCTGTGGGGGAGGCCTTGGCCTTGGACTTGCAGCTGCTCCCTGCCCAGTGAGCTCAGAGGTGGACGGCTGGGTGGGGGGCTGCAGAAACATCTTCTCACCTCTTGGATGTCTCTCCAGAAGCTCAGCCCTGTACTCTGAGCCCAGCCAGGCCTAGAGAGGCCTGCCTGGGGGACCAGGCACCAAGCCTCCTCCCTGTGTCTTGGGGACAGCGGGCAGCCAGAAGGGCCCTGCCTGTTACCTCCGGAAGCTCTTCTCTCCGGGGGGCCGGGAGCTAGGCTGGGAGCCTGGGAGCAGTCCATCCGTCTCTTGGCTGTCTTTCTCTTCCTCTCGAAGAGACTCATCTCCCAGGAAGTCCCCATCATCCCAGGAGCCCAAAGTGCCGTCGGTGCCCTGATACCGGACCTCCACGCAGAGGCTGGTCTGAAGGGAGAGAGGTGGTGGTAAGGGGCTGGGACGGCAACAGCAATCCTCACCCTGTCTATGTGGCTGCTTGGTGGTGTTTTGCAGTGCTTCCACACCCTCATTGGAGGAGGTCAGGATGATATGATCCCTCTATCGCATCTTGCTAATGAGAAAACAGAGGTTCAGCCAGGCATAGTGGCTCACCCTGTAATCCCAGCGCTTTGGGAGATCGAGGCAGGTAGATCACAAGGTCAGGAGTTTGAGACCAGCTTGGCCAACATGGTGAAACCCCATCTCTACTGAAAATACGAAAAAATTAGCTGGGCATGGTGGCAGATGCCTGTAATCCCAGCTACTTGGGAGGCTGAGGCAAGAGAATCACTTGATCCTGGGAGGTGGAGGTAACAGTGAGCCAAGACCACACCACTGCACTCCAGCCTGGGCAGTAGAACAAGACTCTGTCTAAAAAAAAAAAAAAAAAAGAAAGAAAGAAAGAAAGAAAAGAAAAAAGAAACAACGGAGGCTCTGAAAGGCTGACTTGTGCAGACCAGGTCAGCTTACTGGGATCTGGCTCCAGTTCCCACAGCCTGTGGCTCCACTCCTCCCTGGTGCTCAAGGTGGAGGGGCCTGGGCTGCCTGGGACAACTGAGCCTGGAATCACCCCCTGAGTCCACTGTATACATAACCCAGAGTGCCATTCAGCATTCCCATGATCAGGTCACCTCCTCTCCTCAGAACAAGGGCTGCCTGCGGGCATGAGGCGTGGCCAGCCAGAAATCGGCTAGTTGGAAATGCGTCAGAATGAGCTGAATGCGGCCTCCAGGAGAGGAACCCAGGCCCCAGGCTCACACCCACCCTTCCTACCCTGGAGAGGGAGAGAATCTTGGAGCTGCCCTAGGGTTTTCCTCTGGGAGAAAGTAAAGGACCTGTGGGAAGTAGAAAAGTTCCTTTTTAAAGTTTCCTTTCTTGTTAAAGAATAAGTGTGCTAATAACTTTGTTAAGCCCTATCCTATGTAGCTGTTAGACATGCCATGCTTACAGGCACATAGTACATTCTATGTCCTTGTACTTTAACCAAGATATCTGTTCTGGACGTGCTCACAGGCATGTCCCAGCTCTCCATTGCTTTTACCTGTTTAGAAAAGTTTTAAGTTATTAGTGAATCGGGTTTTAGTTTAGATTGTGAGGTCTGGCTCCAGCCAATGGAGATCAGACACAGCAGTAAGGACGACCCCAAATGCATAAGGGATAAATTTGTCTGTTTTCTTTTGTTTATTGTACTCTTGTGGCAAAATGGCTAGCAAGAGTACTCTTCCTGCAGTCCAGGAAGCAAAAATTGCGTTGCTACAAGATCATTTGTCTCAGTGCTAATTCTTCTTTGTGGTACTGAGCATCTATTTCCAACAGCACCCAGCCCTAGCTCAGGCTTAGCAACGGAGAATCATGATGGGGCTTCCTGCTCTGTGCCCTGGGGCCATTACTCTCTTGCAGCTCTAGTTTCCCCCAGTGCACAGGGAATACTCATTCTAGTTCCTTCCTCAAGCTACACAGGTGATGGGAGGTCCCCAGAAAGCATCACCCTCACAGGTCTAGACCTTCCTCACAGGTCTAGAGGTGACCTGTGCCTGAGCCCCAGACACGTGGCCCTCATTCAGTGTTTGGACCCCCCCAGTGCCCCGGCTTAGATTTCCCAAGGGAAGGGAAAGGTGCACATGTTTTCTGAACCGTCACTGTGTTAGACATCATGCCGAGATGCTTTAATGTACACTCATTAGATCCTTTCAGCATTGCAACCTTCCTTACCTAGCATATCAGGAGGTTAAGTTACTTGCTTTAAGTCACACAGCTAGGAGGTACCAGAGCTGGGATTTGGGCCCAGGCTGCCTGTCTCCAAGCCCCATGTCCTTTCCGTGGAACAAATTCAACCCTCTTGGTGGAACCAAGTATGTTGTTGTGGGAAAATAGTGGTCTGGCATTGGAAGTCCTGGGTCTCCGTGCTGGCTCTGCTGTTGACTAGTATTCTGACTGTGGCCAAATTTATTCTGCATGTAGGACTTCACTGTTCCCATTCATAACAATGGGTGGAGGAGGTGGGTGGCAAGTGGGCTAGGTGATCTGTGAGTCCTTTCCTCCACTGACATCTTAAGTCTGGTTCTGGAAATCCAGGGCATGGGCTGTGCTGTCTGTCCATCCTGCTCGCTCCCCAGTCCTCTCATCTCACTTCCCACACTATCCACGCTTCATCCAGGCTTCTGTGTTCTCCTCCCAGCCCTTCTCCCACTGGTGTCCATACGTGGCATGTTCTGTACCCCTTCTCCCCTTGTTGTGGTGGCTGAGACCCCCGTAACTTTAAGAAGCCCTCCCTGACCACCCCTGCCCATGGGAGAAGAGGATTTCTTCTAGCTCCCCATGGCTGCAGTCCTGGCTTCTGAGGCTGTTCCTCCTGGCCACTACATAGGGCTATATATTACACAGGACCCCATGGCACAGCCCCATTCTATACATGGGTAAACTGAGGTCAGGAAACAATAGCTAATGATATTATAGATTTATTGTGCATATCTGTTCTAAGTACTTCGTGTGTATTCTCCTTTAATTCTCAGAACAATCCTGTGAGGTGGATACTATAATTGTGCTCATTTTGCAGATGATATGTAGCTTGCCCAAGTCACACAGTTAGTGAGTGGCCCAAGATTCATACCTGTTTCTCACCATCATGCCAGGTGCCCACGAGTGGCCATGGCTGAGCTCAGGAGGACTGACGAATGAGAGCAGAGCCTGGGCCCAGGCCGTCCTAGTGGGTTACTTCCTTCCTTTGTTAGAACATGTATGAGGAGCCTCGGGGCTGTGTGTCACTAGTGCATGCATGCTTATGCAAAAGTTCTGGGATATGACAAACAATAGGAAATGAGGTCTCTGCCCTCCCAGGGGGAAGCCAAGCCAGATGTTCAGAGTGAAGGTCATGCCCTCGAGCCCCAGCAGGGCTCAGTCTGGCCTTTGGATGATGAGAGAAGCCTCTTTAGTGACTCCTGAGCTGGGTACGAATGGAAGGACCAGTTGGTGCACTCCCACCGTAGGAAGGGCAGAGACGCCTACTGCAGGGCCCCAGACATGGCTGCAGATCAAGCCGTACAGGCCGAGTCTGACCTGAGTCTCCTCCTCCCGCCACACCTCACCATGCATGAGGGGCATTCCCCAGACCACCCCATGTGTGGGGCAGGGAGCACAGACACCCAGATGGCCCCATAGGGAAAAGTCCAGGAGCTCCCTGGGACACACCCACCTTGATGATAGCATTGTTGTCATCAATCAGCGTGTCAGTCACCTCCACATGATTCTCCTCTACCACCTTCTGCAGCACCATACGGAAGGTCCCTATGAGCCTGGGGATGGAAAAGGGGCACCGTGGTGATATGGAAGAGACAGGATGAGGAGCGAGACAGACATCCCAAGGGCTGCAATGGCTTGGGGAGGACTTGGGTGGGCTTGCTCCCGGCTCTGGGCTGGGTTGGAGAAGGTGGCCCAGGAGCCAGGGCTGGTCGTAGCCAGGGCAGCATGTCCCGCTGTGGATGGTTGTTTGTGGGAGGCCCATTTCCTTGGGAGAGCTCCAAGGGGTAGTGAGCACCCTTAGGGGATGTCTACAGACTGTGGGGAAGGGTGCATGGACTCCAGCTTCAGCTGAGCCCTTGCAGGGAAGCTTCCAGATGCTCAATGTGGAGGCTGGAAGGACCTGAGCTTCCTGGATAGACAAGTAGCTCCTCTGGTTCCACCTCCCTAACCATGACCAAGGCTTCCAGCCCACACCAACAGCACTCACTCATCCATTCTGCATCTGCAGCCTGTAAGTTCCTAGATGGCAGGAACCTGTGACTGCAGAGTCCCCACAGAGCTGCACAGCTGGGGAGAGGCAGTGCAATGCTTTGGTTAACAGCACAGTCCTGGTGTCCAAGAGACAGGGATCTGAAGCCCAGCTCTGACACTGACTAGTGAGTTACCTGCTTCATGGGCAACTTCCTTAAGCTCTCTCAGTCTTGGTTTTCTCGTAAGATGAGCTGATAAGCCCCGCTTCACAGAGTTGTTGAAGGACTACATGAGATCATCTGCAAGTGTTTTTGTTTTGTTTTGTTTTGTTTGAGACGGAGTTTCACTCTTGTCACCGAGGCTGGAGTGCAATGGCACAATCTCAGCTCGCTGTGACCTCTGCCTCCTGGGTTCAAGTGATTCTGCTGCCTCAGCATCCCAAGTAGCTGGGACTACAGGCATGTGCCACCACACGCGGCTAATTTTTGTATTTTTAGTAGAGATGGGGTTTCACCATGTTGGCCAGGCTGGTCTCAAACTGCTGACCTCCGGTGATTTGCTGGCCTTGGTCTCCCAAAGTGCTGAGATTACAGGCGTGAGCCACTGCGCCCGGCCCTGCAAGTGTTCTTATCAGAGCCCCTAGCACACAGCTGGCACTCCAAAGCAGTTGGGTCCGTCGTTATTCATGTGCTGCCTCTAAACTGTGAGCCTCTCAAGGGCACGGCTGGTGCTCTCTATTCCAGCCTCTGTCTGACATTTCTAGCACAGTAGAGATCTCAATATCTGCTGGCTGAATTAATGAACAACAGTGGGCACCCAATCAATGCTGATGGGGTTGACTTCAACCCCATTGCATCCCATGGTCAGAAGGCTTTTTATTGCTCTGGGAGAGAACAGGGAACTCAGAGAGACATCCTCACATGGTGCTTCCACATAGGGTGGATTGGGACACACACATTTGGAGCTGAAAGCACAAAGGCGAGGGAAGCATCCAGGGCATGTGAGAGCTGGAAGGGACCTTGGGCATCATCTGCCTGAGATTGATAGAGGAAGACAGTGAGGCCACGGAAGGGGAAGGGACACAGCTAATTAATGGCAGATCTGCGTAAAGTGAGGTATCAGGTGAATTCTGACTTAGACATGCTTGATGTCTATACCACCCTGAGGTCTGTGGAGGGTGAACACTGATTTTTTAAAAATCTTCCCATTTGTGTGAGGGGAGGAAGTGGCAGGGGCAGCCACGATGGATGGATATGAAATGCTCCCCTCTGGAGCTCGGAGTCCCATCCTCCAGCACACCCCACCTCCCCAAGGGTGAAACTGTTCACGCCACTCTAAAGCCAAACTGGGCTTCTGGGCACTTCGAGCAGCCCCGTGGAAGCCTTCTCCCACAGCTGCAGGCACCTCTCCCCAGCTCAGGCAGTGCCCTAGAGACAGAAGTGCTGGGCTGGGGGCCAGGAGCCCTGGAGCCGCTGCCCCGAGTCTCAATTCGGTCTTTATAAAATGAAAGGGGAAGGGGACTCTTAGCTTCCATACCGTGTAGACATTCCAACAGGAGACCACGGGCACGAAAGAATACACTCATCTTCCTGCAGTCTCACCTCGTTTGTTCTAAATCGGTGGTTCTCAAACTTCAGCATGAACAGAATCACCTGGAAGGCTTGTGAAAACACAGATGGCTAGGACACCCTCCTCCGTGGATGTGTTGGAAAATGTGTCACTGGTGGGAGAGGAGAGGGCAGTGCTGGTCTGTAGCTTTTGCTGGTTTCCGTGGCATAAATACTCCCACCATGGCCACTTCAAGCTTCTACCGTGAAGTCACAGAACTGAGTCCACCAGACTTCGGTTCACACCACTGGCCCTGCCCCCAGGGCTCTGATCAGTGGGTGGGAGGGGGCCTGAGAATGTGTATTTCTGACAAGTTTCCAGCTGATGCTGAAGCTGCTGGCTGGGGAGACGCTTTGAGAATCTCTGCTCTACTGTTATCCTTTGCTGACGGCTATTCAGCTGCCTTGATTCCTCTAGGGCCTGTCGGGCACCTGTTGAGCGTGGGACGAGCAGGCACATCTCTCCAGAATTAGATGCCCAGGATCAGCAGAGGTGCTGCAATGTGACAAGACACCCCCAGGGGGCAGGGTGGAGCTGTTCCCCCTGCAACTGCTCAGAGAGGCGTCTGGTGCCTTCTAGGCTTAACCTGCCTGAGTCTCAGACCTTAGACTTGGGAAGAACCTGAGAGGAGACCTTGTCTAGCACCCCTTCCAGGAGGAATCCCTGGAACAACCTCCCTGACATGTACTTTCAAGCCTCCGCTGGATACTCCCGTGGTGGTGACAGTGATGGGGCTGTCACTGGTAGTCCATTCAGCCATAGCTTTTAATCACACAGTGTGCCAAGATTGGGCTCCAGGCAAATCCCCCACTCTTCACACTCTTGTCCAAGCCCTGTCCACATGCAGAATGCCATCCCTAAAGGGAAGCAGTGTAGACAGTGAAGAGCCTGCACTCTGGAGTCAGACAGATATGGACTCACTCAGCAGCACCCAACGGAGATTTCACGGAGGCAGTGTTATGGTTTTGGCTCCTTCTCCTAGCCCTTCAACTTTCACCAGACAGTGGCGAGGAGACTGCTCATGTGAAATTCTTCTAACACCACCGCACTCGGATGCCAGCCCCTCCTCCCTCCCTAATAATACGCAAGGCTGACCATCTGGAGGGCTCACACGGCGGGGTTCTCCTTTGCAGGATGGGCTCCAGCAGCAGATCCAGGCTGTCCCCCATCCTTCCAGCTCTGCACAGCCTCCAAGAGCCCAGGCTGGTCTATGGTCTGGAGGGTGGGACAGGACTCTAGGAGCTTGCAAGATTAAAGGAATCAATTTCCTATACCCCCAGGAGTGGCTTGGGGGCTTTTAACTCCTAACAGTTCACCCCCAACCTCTCTCAAATAAAAGTAAAGATTATATTCTTTGACACAGATAATTGATATTCTCTCAGTCTTATGTAAAGTATAAAGAAAAGCAGTTTTATAAACCTTTGGTCTGTAACACACCCTTTAAGCAAAAACACAGCGTTTGCCATGAAAACACAGTTGCAAAACAAAGGCCCTGACGCTGCTTCTAGGATGACACCCCTTAGCTCATCCTCTATAGACGTTCTCTGGGAAGAAGCTGGGACAGGATGAGGTAGGAGAAGCCCCTGGCTCTGGCCCCTGTGGTGACCCTGGAGGCAACCCTGCCCGCCGCAGCTGGCCTCTGTGCATCCTATCTGCATGCATAGTAGGGTCTTGCTCCTCTGCGTGTGTCAGCATGGAGGAGCTGCCCAGGAGAGTGGGGCCCAGGACGACTGAGAAACGGTGGGCTCATATGCCCCTCAGATGGCCGAGTCATTTCACTGGAAATGGGAGTTGTGAGGTCATGTGTTCTGTGGGAAGGAGCACTGGCCAAGGGGTCAGGAGGCCTGGGCTGAGACCTGACTCTGCCCTGAACCTGCTGTGTGACCCTGGACAAAAGGCCTCTCTGGGCCTCAGTTTCCCGGGGGGCTATTAGGTGAAGGAGCTGCGGCTAACTCCATGTCCTCCTACCACTTGCCTTACATGGCATCCAGGTCACCAGGGCAAAGAGGGCATCTCTCACAGGAGGCTGGCTGGCCCCACGAGGGCTGGGCGGCTGGGTAGAGCTAATCCCCACGTAATCAGCTGGCAGGAGGAGGCCTCCAGCCCAGACGAGCCCTCAGACTGACCACAATAGAGCAGCAACTGGGCACCAGAATCCTGTCAATAATTCATCACTTTCCCCTGGGAGCCTGTGTCAGGTGTCCTGGGCCCTGCGAGGCCTCTCCTGCTCTCCTGGCTCCTGAATTATTGAGGGCCCCTGGCATCCTCAGCAGGCAGGAGTCTGGAGGCTAGGCCACGGCCCCTCAGAGGTCACAGACAGGCAGAGCTGGATGCACAAAATCTCTTGAACCTAACATTTCTTCCTCATGGGGAAGCCCAGGCTTCCTGGACGTGGTCTTTGTTCCAGATGCGCCTGAGCAGATGTGGAGGTCTCCTGTTTCTGAGGAGGATGCCTCCTTCCTTCACACCATGTCTCTGCCTCCTGGCAGCCTCTAGAACCACTGGGTGAGGGGCCAGTTTCCATCCTGCTCTCCGCTCCTAGGACAGCCCCTCTCTCTGAGATGGCAGTGATGGGATCAGGCTCATTTCTCATACCAGGCTCTGTTACCTCAGTTTCCCCAAATGCATCAGTCATGTGAGGCTGAGTGTTACCCTTGAGTGCCCTGAGCCATTCAGAGAAGAGGGGCTGCTCTGATTCCCTCTTGCAGGCTCTCCCGCTCTGTATACCCTCTACCTCCTAACACCACTGGGGCATTTATTCATTCTTTTATTCCACAAACTAATCAGGGCACTGCCTTCTCTTGGATGGGGGCAGGGAGAGAAGAAGGAGAGTTAGGATAGGAACTATCCCCCTTTCTGTCTTCCTTCTTATTGGCACTTAACACCTAAATTAAGTGAGGTAGCTGATGCCTATAATCCCAGCACTTTGGGAGGCTGAGGCAGGTGGATCACCTGAGGCCAGGAGTTCGAGACCAGCCTAGCTAACATGGCGAAACCCTGTCTCTACTAAAAACACAAAAATTAGCTGGGTATGGTGGTAGGCACCTGTAATCCCAGCTACTTGGGAAGCTGAGGCAGGAACATCACTTGAACCCGGGAGGCAGAGGTTGCAGTAAGCCAGGATCACACCACTGCACTCCAGCCTGAGTGACGGAGAAAGACTGTAAATGATTAACAATGCCTTCCATGTCCTCAGTTTCCACCGTCACTGCTCAAATACTTTGGTTTCTGGGTGTTGGATTAGGAAGAGGAGATAACAGACATGCATTCTAGCCCTGGCTCTACCACTGTCTATCCATGTGACCTCAGGATCCCCTCTGAGACTCGGTTTCCTCTCCTGCACAGCTAAGGTTGTAGTGGCCAAGCCATAGGGCTCCTGGATGCTCTGACACCCACAGTTGGGCTTCTGCAGGGCTCTTAGGCGCCCTCCCTGGTGCTTGACTTCTGATTTGGCTTCCTCCTTCACACTCACTTGGTCTGTGTGTGGGCCTTGCACTTGTTCCTGTTTCTCCTCTCCTCATAGGTCACACTCTCATAGTATCTCACCCCAGGGAAGAAGGCTATGCTTTGCCTTGGGGAACCCTGGTGGAGGTGTCTCACCAGCCTTGTTTGTGGGTGCCAAAGGCAGTTTCCTGAATGGTGTGATGCCATGGGAGGCAAAGGGAAGGCCTCTGTGCCCGAAACATTCTCCCTGTGGCTGTGCCAGCAGGTCTGAAATGCCCTTGCCCCACACTCAGCTGAGATTTTGAAAGCTCCTAAAAAAACCCACAAGAATCAGGGACTCTCTGGGGCCCATATGGCTGGGCCTCTCCTAACTCAGAAATCCCCTCTACAACATGATCCACTCTTTGCTCACCCTCTCCCAGTGGCAAGGAGCTCACTACCTCCTAAGACAGCACATTGGCTGGAGAGGCTGGTTATCTTTCTGCTGTCTGCTATCTTCCAGCAGCCTGTCCCTCATCCTGCCTCTAGGTACACACCTCTCTTTCCTCTTCCTGTGGCAGAAAACCTCCTGGGAGTGTAGCGGCAGGGACTATGCCTCAATCCCTCATCTCAGTATCTCCAGTGACTAGCACAGTGTCTGACTGGCAGAAAGTATTTGTTCAGTATGTGTACGAAGAATGACTGCAAGGTTGACATTTCTAGATGAAAAGATGGATGGATGGATGGATGAATGGACGAATGGAAAGATGGAAGGATGGGCTGGGAGTGGTAGCTCATGCCTGTAATCCCAGCACTTTGGGAGGCCAAAGTGGGCAGAGGTCAGGAGTTTGAGACCAGCTTAGCCAACATGGTGAAACCCCGTGTCTACTAAAAATACAAAAATTAGCTGGGCATGGTGGTGAGCATCTATAATCCCAGCTACTCAGGAGACTGAGGCAGGAGAATCAGGGGAATCGCTTGAACCAAGGAGGCGAAGGTTGCAGTGAGCCGAGATCAGGCCTCTGCACTCCACCATGGGCCACAGAGCAAGACTCCGTCTCAAAAAAAAGAAAGATGGAAGGATGGATGAGTGGATGGAAGGATGAATAAAAGGATGAAAGGATGGATGGTGGATGAATGGATAGAAAGATGGAAGGATGGATGAATGGAGGAATGGATGGAAGGAAGGATGGCTGAATGGATGGATGGATGGATGAGTGAATGGATAGGATGGATGGATGAATGGATAGATGAATAAATGGGTGGATAAATGAATTGACAAATGGATGGAGGGATGGATTGATAAATGGATGGATGAAAGGACGGAAGGATGGGTGAGTCAATTGATGGATAGACAAATGGATAGACAGATGGATGACTAAAAGGAAGGATAGATGGATGGATGGATGAATGGATCAATGTACAGGTGAATGGATGAGCAGGCCCTCTGTGATTTTCCCTTTCAGGCTTTCATCCATTTGTCGTAGGTAACCCTTAAAGTCCCTTTCCTCCTGGCAACTATAGGGTGGTGCCTACAAGAATTCTCTGCAACTAGTATCAGAGCAGTAGACTCCTTGTCTCTCCTGCTCAGATCAGAGGTGCTTTAATTCTATGAGTATGATTTAGGATGGGGTCTACTTTCCTTTTGTTTGTAGTCTCCTTCCACTGTTGAGTCATTCTGAGTCCTCAGTGAGCTAACACCTCCACACCTTCTTGGACGTGTGCGGTTAAGCCATGAACTCCTCCAGCTTGTATAAGAGCAATCGATTTTTTTTAAAGAGATGGGATCTCACTATGTTGCCCAGGCTGGCCTCAAATTCCTGGGATCAAATGACCCATCTGCCTTATCTGCCTAAGTACCCAGGACTACAGGTGTGTGCCACACCTGGCTGTGATTTTTGAATCCAAGATAGTGCTTTACATTTATAATACCTAGCCACTATTCCAACCTGTTCAAATCCTTCTGAATTCTTCTTCAAGGCCTAGAGAGAAGAACGCTACTTTTATTGAACACCTCATAGTGACAATGCTCATATGGCAGGTATATTTCACTTGTGGAGTGGAAGCTCCATAAGGCTAGGCAGCCCGCCCTCTGCAGCACCTAGTTCAGTATCTGATACACAATCAGCACTTAGGAAACATTTGTTGAATGAGTGAGTGAACATCTATCTCATTTAATTCTCACAGCTGCCCTTTGAGGTAAATGTCCTTTCACACATGAGCACATTGAAATCAGAGACGTATCTAACCTTCCCAGGGTCACGCAATAGATGACTGTCATGAGTGTCTGAGATCAGGCTTGCCTGATTCCTAAACCAGCACCCTAAACTATCAAGCCTGCCCTCAAGGCTACAGAGTGTCTTTTGGAGGAGATCATTAGCCCCTCCATCTTTTGCCTTTCCAATGGGTAACTGTCCCCAGCATGGCATTGAAGGAGACTTAAAGAAAGGGACAGGAAGCTTTGATGGGATTGGGGACAGAAAGGGTGATAGGAGGCAGGTGTTCTTGGCTGACAGCAGCTGGGAAGACTGGCGGTTTCTGAGGACAAGAAGAGGGAGCAGAATGAGGATCAAAGACCAGCCCAAGACTTCTTTGGTCTTTGAAGATCAATCCAGGGCAAGTTGGGAGTGTAGGTCCCCCTTTTAAGCCCTAAGCAGAGGGTAGCCCAAGGAGAAGGGCAGGCTCCCAGCCCCTCCAGGCCCAGCCCCTCCTGCCCCATCCCACACTTACTTGTTGCTGAAGACTTTGCTGTAGTTGAAAACCTGAATCTCCAGCATCTCATTTCTGTCGATGGTGCTGGCCACTGGCCACCGAAACGTCTGGGGAGAGAGGGACAACTTTGGCTTTGGTGGCAATAACAGGTAGGAGCCTGGGGGCATGGGAGGGGAATCTCTGGTGTGGGGGTCTCCGACAAACAGGCAGAGTGGTCCCTCACTTGGGCCCAGTGCTCCCCAGGGACAAAGCATTGCCACCTGGAATCTCATCTAGTTCTGACGACCACCTTGTAGAGAGGGCATTGGTGTCCGCTCCTCTTTCACTTTGAAAGAGTGCTCAGAGACATTGGGGGCCCTGCTTAAGGCCACGTGGTAGGTGAAGAGCCTGGACCTAACCAGGACTTCTCACTGCCCACACAGTGCAGCTTCCATGGGCTCCCAACTCCTGACGGGGGTTGGGAGAGGACGGTGCAACCAGGGTGGTGGTTGGGCCCCAGGGCGACAGCAAGGATTGTGGGTGTGAGCCTGGTTTTTGGTGGGTGCTGAATAAAGCTGTGAGTTTCCAGCTCTCTCCCATCAGAATCACCCTGACCGGCGCAGGCACCGCCTGGACTCCTACGTGGAGTTGAAACCACTCCTCACTCCGGCAATGGTAACATCGGGGACAGGGTTGAGCTGCTTAAAGTTACTGGGGCCAGGCCCACAGCCTGTCCCCATCTCGCTGTCTCTAGATTCGCCCTTACCACTGTGTATTGCTTCCTCCCTAACTTAATACTAATGATGAATAGGAATTTGATTGGTTTTCCTGGTGCCCTAAAAGTGGCAACAAGAGCTCAAAATAGAGATTGAAGCGACCCAGTGCCCCATTCTGTAAAGAGCTGCCAATGGACAGAGCCAGATATCTTCCTAGGGCTTCCTCAAAGGCCCTGCTCCCTCCAGCCATCACCCAGCCCACCTTCCTGGGATGGGAAAGAAGACCGAGCAAGGGAAAGGTGGGAAGCATTCTGTCCTGGGCGTGCGGTTTTTGTGATACTTCCTGGAGAAACGGCTCACGGCGATGAGGTACCTGCAAGAAGGGCAGCGAGGCATGCAAGTCCCCAGTGGCATCTGCAGGGCAGTGGCCTGGCAGGATCCCCACGGAACACTGCAAGGCAAGGAGCCCAGCCTGCCACCGTTGGCTGTGACAACTCTTTGATTTGCGCTTGAGTGACCTGATGACACTTTTTCCGTGGGCTGCCCACCAGGAGAGGGGTCTCAGCTCAGATGAGGCTGTGGGGCTGTGTCCCATGGCAGCAGCAGGAGTGGGGTAGAGCCAGTTGTCCTAGCTTGGGCTCCATAACATGTGACAGGCCACTCAGGTCTCCCAGGGAAGACACCCACATGGCATCCTACGAGGAAGCTAGCATTTGCAGGCCCGCTGTGCTGGCAGCATCAGAGCTGGCCGGAGCATGCCAGAGAAGCCGCCACACCACGAGGAGGGGCCCCGTCCATGGCAGAGACCAAGCCTCGGCCCACAGCCTCCAGCCGGAGTGGGGGAGGATGTGGAGAGCCTCAGCAGGCGTCCCCACTCCACGCCCTGAGCCACAAGCATAAGGGAATGGGGTGGCCGGGGCGAACAGGACACAAGGCTGGAGTAGGAAGCCCTTCTGGACAGGATCAGGCAGCGCTGAGGTCTGCTCGGGACGCTGTGGAGAGACCATGTCAGGGAGGATTTTGACAGATCGGCTGGAAGGCAGTGACTCTATTTTTTGGTTCCATTTTTATACCCTACTAAATTCAGACTGCTCCATAGGCCAGTAATAAATAATAATAGTAATAATAGCTGTCATTTATAGGGAAATTTGTCTTATACAGGGGTCTGAATACTTTATGTGCATTCATTCATTTCGTTTTTTCAATGGCCCAAGAGGAAGGTAATGGCCTCTGTGCTCTATAAACAAGGATGTAGGCCTCAGAGCAGGTGTGTGATTCGGGGCACTCTGTTGGTGGCTGAGTAGGTGCTCAGGAGGAGGCTTCTGAGAGCCCACCCTGCGCGTTTGCCATCACCAACCCTGAGATTCCTTCTCCCAGCCTGGGCACTCGGAGGGCTTGGGTACCCTGGGCCAGCCCTGCAGGTCACTGACCAGTGTGGGCAGGGCCTGTCTCAGGAAAACAGCCTTGGTGACATCTCCCTTCAGGAATGGCTAAGTCGCAGGGAGGACCCAGCCTTGGCATGAGAGGGAGGAAGAAGCAGAGAAGGAGAGGGAGAGGGTCTGGGGGATGGGATGGGGAGGGTTCCGAGCAGGGCCTGGGGAGGGCTTTAGAGGCAAGAAGGGCACAGGGCACAGGGCACAAGGGTGGGCGGAGGGGCCTGGGAAGTGGAGGCAGCCCGGCCCACTGGCCTCATTCAGCAGCCCCAGCTTCTGGATGCCTCTGGTAGATCAGCAGAGTGTGTGGTTTTCTTAATGAAGCTGCTTTATGGGGCTGCAGGGAAATAACACAGCCCAGGAAGGCCCAGCTCATCAGCCGCAGCCTGCGGGAGAGCGGGGTGGGGGTGGGGATGAATCTGGCAGGGGTGATTGATCCCCCTGAGGGTCTGTGGGTGGGATTTTGGCATTGGAAGGAGAGAAATCAGGAGACGGTGGAGATGGCCCTGTGAGAGGGAGGGGGGCATTGAATGGTGGCCAGAGGCTGGGGCCTTAAGGGACCTGGGCCTGGCCAGGGGGCATGGGCCAGTTTGCTGAGTGAGAGTTGGGGATCAGGGAGGGCCCAGGAGAGAGGGGTGTGTGGCTCAGGTGCCCTTTCAGGAATTCATCAGCGGGGTCTAAGCAGTTCCTGCAGATGCCAGAGGGGAAAGTTCTGGGAGGCTTCCAGGGGAGGGAGGAGCCTGGGGCCTCACTGAGTCACAGTCACAGCAGCTTCCTTGGCCTCTGACTTGCTCTCCCTCTTCCACGTCCCTCTCTTTCCTCCTGCATTTTCTACCCACACGAGGCTTTCCCCTCATTCTCTCTTCCTTCCCTCGCACTTCATTCCCGTGCTTTCTTCTCCTCACCACATCTGTTTTATCTTTTACCAGTTTCTCTCTCCGTCTACCTTAGTTTCTTTCTGTGTCTCTCTGTCTCTATCTCTCCCTTTGTCTCTGTCTCCCTGTGTCTCTCTCAGGGGTTCTTTGTCCTGCCACACATTGCAATCCATTCCAGAAGCTTTTAAAAGTCCCAAGGCCCAGGCCTGGAGACGGATTACACCAGCCCCTCTAGGTGGGGTAGGGGCATCAGCGTGGGCCTCGCAGGGTGGCAGACCTCCCGGCTGGAGGGAAGTGACTCGGGACTGGGACTGGGGCTGACTCCCATTTGGCCTCCCTAGAAGCAGAGGCATGGGCTGTGATAGACTTTTTGGGTTGAATTTCCCTCCCTTTATACCTCTCCTTGTTAAAGCTTTTCAATGGCTCCTCCAGTGCTCCCTGAAAGAGGTGGGGTTGCCCTTTCCCACATCCAGAGTTCCCCTGGCTGTGCCCAGACAGCATTCTAGCCCCATCTCATTGCTGACACCTTCCTTTGCTCAGCCAGCGCCTGTGAGCTCTGGGTACCTCACAGAGCTCCCAAGGACATGCACACCCGTTGCTTCTTTCCGTTCTTCTGACAACACCGAGGCTTGTATCTCATGCTGACTGGGAGCCTCTGTGGTGTTCCAGAAACTCCGAGTTTGAATCAGGAGACTTGGAGTTCTAGCCCTGGCTCTGCCACTCGCTAGCTGTGCCTCAGCTTCCCCATCTGTGAAATGGGGGTGACAGTATCTACCTTAGAGGGCTATTGAGAGACTCGAATGAGATCTCACAGATGACAGCAGTTTGTAAGCGACACCGCACTGCAGCATGTGTTTAGTTTAGATTTTCCCAGTGGGAACGCGGTGCAGGTGAGCAGCTGCCTCGTCTCCCTGCCACGCCCCCCTTCCCCATCACTTTCCTCTTCTGCCTTGGCCTGTGGATTTCCCACATCTCTTTTGCTGCTTCTTCTCTTCCTAATTTCATTTTTCATTGTCTCCTCATTTTTGCAGTGTGTCCTTTCCACCATTTGGGGTGATATGCTGAGAACACAGCAAGATGAGATGAGGATTTTGAGGGTTGGGGAGCCACACTCCTCTCCTGACTAGGCTATTGAACTTGTGAGCTGTTAGATTGAAGGAAAAGGGCCTGGGCTCAGTGGCTCATGTCTGTAATCCCAACATTTTGGGAGGCTGAGGTGGGCAGATCATTTGAGGTCAGGAGTTTGAGACCAGCCTGGCCAACATGGTGAAACCCCATCTCTACTAAAATACAAAAATTAGCCAGGTGTGATGGCACATGCCTGTAATCTCAGCTACTTGGGAGGCTGAGGCAGGAGAATCACTTGAACCTGGGAGGCAGAGGTTGCAGTGAGCTGAGATTGCGCCACTGCACTCCAGACTGGGTGACAGA
This sequence comes from Cacajao melanocephalus, assembly GCA_963573385.1. Taxonomy (NCBI): domain Eukaryota; kingdom Metazoa; phylum Chordata; class Mammalia; order Primates; family Pitheciidae; genus Cacajao; species Cacajao melanocephalus. Next base: position 29,053 of record CAUYLG010043067.1, read on the forward strand.
GCAAGACTCCACCTCAAAAAAAAAAAAAAAAAAAAAAAAGATTGAAAGTAAAGGGCTTCCAAAGGAAGGATTTCATCTGGGTAGCACTTAGTACTTCCAGAGTACCTTTTACCCATAACCAAGGCTCACAGCAACGTGGTAAAGAAGTGCTCCTTTGACAAACAGGAAAGTGGAGAGGCAGGAGTTGCTCAGTGGCACAGGGCTGGTTGGTGGCAAAGGCAGGATTCAAACTCAAGTCTCAGGATACTCAGTCTGGAGTTCAGTCCTCAGGGCGTCATCCACTACACTGAACCCTCTCCTGAAGCCTGGGTTGGCAGAAGGGCCTGGGAAGTGGAGGCAGCCCAGCCCACAGGCCTCATTCAAGCCAAACATAGTCACTCAAGATGTCACAAGCCAGCAAGCCCCATGCAGGGGCGAGCATTAGCTGAGCCCTTGGTGTGTGCCAGGCTCTGTGCACGATGCTGGGCAGAGTGCAGGGATGCAGGGTTGTTTCGCAGTCTTGGGGTTGGTCCTGGATAGTTCTGGAGACAGACACAGGCCTGGACTAGCAGCCTGGAATAGGACTGTTGACAGAAGTAAGGGGGTAGGTAGGACAGATAGAGAGGGAAAGAGGGCCTCTGTTGAGGGGGCGGTCTCAGGAGCCCTGGGAGTGCTGAGTGCTGACCCAGTTTCCTGGTCTAGGCTGAGCCCTGACCTGGCTGGTGCTGGCCAGGGTGCAGGGTTCTGCATCCTATCAGCCCCAGTGATCTAGGACTCTGCAGAAAAGGTTTCCCTGATGCACACTGGAGAATGACCTGGATTATGTCTGGCTTGGCCATGGACTGGGCCTGAAAACATCCTGAAAATATTGAAATGCACTACAAAGCTTTAGAGCAGCGGTCCCCGACCCCCAGGCCATGGGCCAGCACCCGTCCATGGCCTGTTAGGAACCGAGCCGCACAGCAAGAGGTGACTGGCAGGTGAGCCTGAGCTCCACCTCCTGTCCGATCAGCGGTGGCATTAGATCCTCACAGGAGTGGGAACCCTACTGTTAACTGCACATGTGCGGGATCTAGGCTGTGCACGCCTGAAGAGAATCTAATGCCTGATGATCTGAGGAGGAACAGTTTCATCCCCAAATCACCCCCTGCCACTACCATCCCAGTCCGTGGAAAAATTGTCTTCCACAAAACCGGTCCCTGGTGCCAAAAAGGTTGGGGACTGCTGCTTTAGAGTATAATGGAAAGAGACAGACTTGAGAGCGTCAAGACCCGGGCTCAGTTCCCCTAGGGTGGACACTGCACTCTCCCAGGACACAAAGGCTGGGTCTCTCTGTCTCTGTCTGTCTCTGTTTCTGTCTTTGTCTCTGTCTCTTTCCCCAGCTTCTTCAGAGCTGTAAGTTAAATGCAGGATCTCAGGTTTCAGATGGTCTTCTTGGGCAGTTCTCTTCCCCACTCTAAGACCTGTTTCTTCAAGTGCAAGACAAGAGGTTTAAACCACATGATCTCTAACCTTAGAGATCCAGGTGATCTAAAGTCCCTTTAGGTGATCTCATCTGTGCCTTGCCTGCTTCCTTTCCATCCAGGCCCCAGCAAAGGGCTTGATGTACCACTAGCACTACTGAGCCCATGAGGTCTGGGCACAGGCCTGTGGTGACAGGTGCCAGTCCCAGTGAATGTCACTGTTTTGTTCATTCTTTCACTTGGCAACATTTTCTGAGCTCCATGCTGGGTGCCAGTCCAATGACGAACATGATAGGTGCATTTCTGGCCTCCAGGAGGTAACAGCCCATGACTTCCAGGTACAAGCAGAAAGGGGCAGATGATGCCAAGATCCCCTGCCTTGTCATCCCCCAGGCTGGCGACCTCTTCCTCCCCTGGACTCAGAAGGCCCAGCGTCTCACCTTGTTTGTAGTGGGTCCATCTGCCCGCTAGACTGAGCCCCCTGAGGGCAGGGCTGGGTTTTGTCTACTTTGCCAGTGACCAGAGGCCCTGGAATCAGAGAGACTTGGGTTTAAATCCTGGTGCGGCTCCTTATCACCTAGGAGGCTACCAACCCAGCAAGTTCTAGTGAGTCTAATGCTTGTGCCAAGCTCTCAGCCCATCTTGCCTCACACTAAGTGCTCAGTAAATAGCAGCAGTTCCTCTTATCATTGCTACAAGTACAATTGTTACTCTGGCCTCTCCCATGGGGCCTGGTCCACGCAGGGCCTGTGTTAGAGCCAAACCAAAACTGGCTGAAGGTGGCTGGGTCTTTCTCTCTCTCCCCACAGCTTTTCCAGCATTGTAGATTAAATGCAGGAGCTCAGGTTCCAGCCTCTGGGAAAGGAGACACCGTGTCCAGGCTCTGTTTCCACCCATTGTTGTAGAGAGCATTGTCTTTCTTCCATAACCTTCTCCTTCCCACTCAGGTTCCTGAGCCAGCTGCTGCAGCCCCTCTCACCCTTGCCTGAGTGGAGGAGGGGCCCCTCCCTTGCTTGGAATCCCTTACCTAGTAGAGCTGTGAGAGACATTTGCTTTCTGGTCTCTCATGGCAGTTTTTCTTTTCAGCCTTGTGACAGTCCCGTGGGGCAGGTAGAGCAAGGAGCATATCCCTCTTTTATAGAAGGAGAATCCGAGGCCCAAAGTGGTTCCCCGGCAAGGACTGTGGTGCAGGTCTCATGACCCCCCAGGCCAGTGTGTCTTGCTAAGCTGGCTCCTGCAGGCCCGGGGCAGAGTAAGGCAGAGAGAAGAGGCTTTCTGGGAAGTCAAGAGGCTTTAGGGGGATTTGAAAGACCTCTTTCCCAGGATATTCTAGAGCCACTGGCAGGCTGATTCTTTCAGGGGGAAGCCAGGGAAGTTTATGACTTGTCCATTGGGTCAAGGGAGAAAGGTTAAAGCCAAGGTACACCCCCGGGCTGTCTTTGGGACTGGGCTGACCCAGGCCGCCGGGGCCTTCCTGAACAAGAGATGGGAGGCGGCCTTCGGCTTTGTGGGATGTGCACTGCTGACCAGTGGTGGCCAGGGCTGCGGCCACTTCGCAGAGGGAGAAATGGAGGCGAGGGTGTGGAGAGACTCCACCAAGGGCCTTGCAGGGGTGGTGGCAGTCAGGCCCTATCACTGTATCTAGAGAGGGCTTGGGTCTGATGCATGCATGAATCCAGAAACCTGGCTTGGCCGATTCCAGATCTGTCACCTGGGGAAGGGTAGTTACCATCTGAGCCTGATTTCATCTGTGGATTATCTCAGAGCTTGACTGGAAGGGGTATGGCTCAGGAAGCAGCTCAGGGCTGCTGTTGGGGCTGCCACCATCTTCCCACAGGGCTCCCCGGTGTGACGTGCAGGGTGGCCTGCGCGTTGCAAGTCATTTTGCATCCTTGCTCCCCACCCCACTAAATAAATGCCAGTAGATTCCTCACTGTGACAACCGGAAGCTCCCCTGTCCCTGCATTGTGCGGGTGGCACTTTCCCCAGGGGAGAGCCACTTCCCTCATCGTGTACCCTGTTCTCTGACCTTAGTCACATGCTTTTTCCATAACTGCCTGGCCTCTGCCCCACTCCAGTCTCTCCACACTAACTCTGGCTACCCCATTCCTAAGCTCCCTTAAGAATCATCACGGACTTTTGAGCCCAGTTTCCTCCCTCTAGGGTATCTCAAGCCCAGCCCAACATGCATGAGATGCTCAGAATGTAGCCCCTTGCTCAGGGCCAGCAGAGACAGACTCTCCCCCGAGGCGGGTTGGGCAGAGTTGGGAAGAGAAAGGACACGGTGATTAACTTTGAATGTCATGTATACCTGTGGCTCAGGTGTCCGGGGCGCTGAGCATGGAAAGGGGTGGCGGTACCCTTGGAAGGGGCATCAGGTTGCCCCCTGGCTGGACACCTGGGCTGACATGTCCCCTGGGAGTCTTGGGAAGAGGGAGTCAGATGCCGTGCCTAGTGGATTTGTGGGCAGAAGCCCTGGGAGGTAGGACTGTGGGGAACCGGGCCAGGCTGCTGGCATCTTCCCCCAGCCTACCCAGTGCCCAGACTGAGGAAACAGGGAGGGGAGGGAATAGGCCAGGTGTGAAATGGGGCAAGCCTGAAGGCTCTATGACAGCTGGCTCAGTGGGCAGCCAGGGCTCCACTCTCACAATCACCCCTCATTTTGTTCATCATTTCACAGAGACCTTCACACCCATCACCAACCCCATTTGAAAAATATGGTGACGGGCTCAGAAACTGAGGTCATTGTACAGCCAGGAGGGGGAGTAGGTAAGGACAGAAACTTCCTTAGCTCTAGTGATTCACTTTAAATGAGGAATTCGCCTGTCCTGGGTAGCAGTCGGAATGTGCCCACAGAGAGGTAGTGGCAGCTGTGCCCTGCAGTAGTTGGGGAGGGCACGGCATTGAGCAGCGATGGTTGATGGCTGCACCTGAGCTTGAGTTAGGAACGAGGCTTTGCTCCCTGTGTCTCCAGGTCTGGGTTGAGGACACAGCCACACCATGTGGCCAGGTTTCAAGGGGAGGGGGAGACAGCTGGTGCCAAATGTCAGCCTGGTGGCGGCTCCGTCAAACGCCAGCAGCCAGCCTTGAGAGGCAGAGTCTGTCATGAGGCAGACATGACAGCCCCTACAGAGCCAGACGGGAGAGCCAAGCCTGGGCGAGAGGGGGTACACTATTCGAGGGTCACGACAGAGCTTCCAGTTTGTGCCAAGATGGTGAGGGAAGACTGCTGGTCCTCACCCCAAAGTAAACCCGGGAGAAACTACAGCAGCCAGAGGGGAATATAGATCCTGGAAGCTGCAAACAATTGGGTAAAAGAATGTGAGGAGGCTGGGCGCGGTGGCTCATGCCTGTAATCCCAGCACCTCCCAAAGGCCAAGGTGGGTGGATCATTTGAGGGCAGGACTTCAAGACCAGCCTGGCCAACATGATGAAACCCCATCTCTACTAAAAATACAAAAATTAGCTGGGTGTGGTGGTGGGCGGTGCCTGTAATCCCAGCTACTTGGGAGAGTGAGGCAGGAGAATGGCTTGAACCCGGGAGGTGGAGGCTGCAGCGAGCGGAGATGGTACCACTGCACTCCAACCTGGGCAACAAGAGTGAAACTGTCTCAAAAAAAAAAAAGTGTGAGGTGGCTGAGGAGGCCCCAGGCTGCTTGAGCTGGTGTGTGTGTGGGGACTGAGGCTCCCAGCCAGGCCAGGGGCCGAGGGGATGGCAGGGAAAGGGACGCTTTGTAAGTCCTCTCGCTGCTCCCAGGCACTCCCATGGGAGGCTGTCGCCTACTCCTTTGCTGATAAATTGTGACAGCAGCCCTGCTGGGGTGAGGATTGAGAAGATTTATTGTCAACAGACCAGCAGCTCACGTCTTTTCTCATGGACCCCTAAAGCTGTTGCTGGAAATCCAGACTGTCTTCCATTCCCCAGGGTTCCCCTAAACATCTGGAGATGGGGCCCTGACTCAGGCGGGGTGATTGACACTGTTTCCCCGGTGACCGGGGCTCCCACCTCAGTGCCCGTGCCTGCCCTGCTCTGCTCTCCAACCCTGGGGACTGACACAGACTGGCCTTTGCGACATCCCCAACACTCACCCACCTCATTGGGCCCTCAGCTGGCAGCTCACATTCAGGTCTACAGCACCTGCGGGCTCGTTCTCCAAAGGGAGTAACAGGCCCAGACCCAGCAGGGCCACCGAGGAAGGCCAGGCTGCTGCCCCCTGTGTCATTTGCAAACGGGCCTCACCTGTGCAGAGGTTTCTGGGGGCAGTGTGGGGGGGTTCCTACACACCCTCCTCACCACCTCTTTCAGGAAGCAGCTGAGAGGTGAGGGGCTTGGACCAGGCCGGCTCCTGGGATTGGGGGCCAGTGTGTTCCCGCAAGAGGCAGCAACGGTGCTTGTTCCCCTCTGGGCTCAGGGCTGAGGGTGGGGGGTCTTGGGCCTCCTACCTCATCGAAGTCAGCCACATCCTCGCAGTTCTCCAGGACCCGGGAGTAGAAGGATTGTCCTGCCGGGAAAGAGGAAATAAATTCGAGGGTCGGATCAGCTCAGATGACAAGTGTGGGTCAGATACGTCCAGATGATGAGCGTAGGGTCAGATCAGTCCAGATGACGAGTGTGGGTCAGACCTCCTCAGCCTGGGAGTCTTCCTAACAGCATTTGACTTGTCATGCAACGTGGGATAGCCTGCACAGCTCTCGCAGGGTGAGGCCAGTCCCCTGCGGCTTCTTCTCTGACCCTCTCAGCAGCCCTGTGAGGGAGGCGGGTCAAAGGCCGTGAGCTCCATGTTAGGAACGGGAATGCTATAGCACAGAAGGCCCAGGCTGGTCAGTGCGGCCGTGAGAGCAGACCTCAGGTGCTCTTCTCCACCACGCTGCTGCCCCAGTGGCTCTCTCAGCCTCCTCTGCAGCCTCCTCAGCTCTGCCGGTGGCCCCGGTCCCTGCTGCCCTCAGCAAAGGCCTGGTCCGGAGGGCACGGGCCCTGCCTGCCAACAGGGGTCTGTGAAGCCCAGCTTCCTTCTGTGACCCTGTCTGCAGCCACCCCAGGGGCTCCTGCCCAAACCAGGCCCCCAACAGCAAGTCAGGTCCCAGACAGCCATCCCCCATGGGCCCAAGGCCTTCCCCTTCCGCCACTGTCATGCTTCTCCGTCTTCCTGTCAGCCTTAGCAGAGAAGAGGGTCTCCAGCAGTTTCCTCTTGGGCTCTGTTCCTGCTACCACTTTCCCCACTGGCACAGGAAGTAGAGAGTGTGTGAGATGGACATGCATTGTCCCAGGCTCCCCCGTCCATACGCCACCTAGTAGGGCGTGTCGGGAGGACAGGGGTAAAGCTCCCCGTTTTGCTAGTTTAGCTGGAACTGGCCCAAGCCGTGGGGAGAAATAAGTCAGGAGAGAATCGAGGGCAGGTTGAGAGGGCTCTAGTGTGTGGGAAAACACCAGCGAATTCAGCTCACTTTGAGAAACAGCCGCTGGAGTCTCTGGCGTTCCAGGCCATGTCCCCTGCCTTCGGACAGAGGATGGACCAGGGATAAATGCACAGGCTCCCCGCCGCAGGGAGCTGGTGGTCTAGAAGGGAGGCCAGGAGCCAACAGGGCACCAGTGCAAGGGCAACACCATTATTATTTTTTTTTTTTGAGACGGAGTCTCGCTCTGTCCCCAGGCTGCAGTACAGTGGCACGATCTCGGCTCACTGCAACCTCTGCCTCCCGGATTCAAGTGATTCTCCTGCCTCAGCCTCCCAAGTAGGTGGGACTACAGGCACCTGCCACCACACCTGGCTAATTTTGTATTTTTAGTAGAGACGGGTTTTTACCATGATGACCAGGCTGGTCTTGAACTCCTGACCTCAGATGATCTGCCCACCTCGGCTTCCCAAAGTGCTGGGATTACAGGCGTGAGCCACTGCACGCGGCCTCCAGGGCAACACCATTCAGTACATACGCCAGGTGCAATTTTGCACAAGAAACAGACATGGTACAGAGAAGGGAGGATAAATACTGTTTTGGGGATGGGATGGAACCACAAGAGAAGGGGTTGTCATTTCTGTGAGGAAAAACCTAGATATAGGATGGGTTAAAAAAAAAGTTATTACTTAGAATTAATTTATTACCCTTTGTCAATTCCACACCAAGGGAAAAAGGGCAGCATCTATAATAGAACTCCATTAATTAAAAAAAAACACCCAAACCCAAATTATATGCATCTACTTCTTATATGAATAGACAAACATCTCCAACCATTGAAAGTGATTACCCCTGGGGAGGGAGAGTGAGAAGATATTGAAAGCGGCATACTTTGATGTGAGCCACTGTGCCTGGCTGAAAGACAAAAAAATATACATGTGAATTTGAATTTGTTTTTCAGTGACCATGCTTGATTTTTGTAATTGAAAGACAAATACCCTTTTTGTTTGTTTGTTTCGAGACGGAGTCTTGCTCTGTCACCCAGGCTGGAGTGCAATGGTACAATCTCGGCTCACTGCAACCTCCACCTCCCAGGGTTCAAACAATTCTCCTGCCTCAGCCTCCTGACTAGCTGGAAATACAGGCATGTGCCACTGTGCCCAGCTAATATTTTTATTTTTAGTAGAGATGGGGTTTCGCCATGTTGGCCAAGCTGGTCTCGAACTCCTGGCCTCAAGTGATCTGCCCACCTCAGCCTCCCAAAGTGCTGGGATTACAGGCATGAGCCACAGCACCCAGCAAAAAGACAAATACCTTTAAATCTCCACCAGCATAAACCATTTCGTTGAAGGGCTGTCTCCAGCTTGAAGCCAGTCCTATTTGGGAGTTAGTTTGGGTTGTCACTAATGGAACCCATGGCATGGGGGGAGCGGGCTGTGCTCCTCTTCCTACAGAAAACACAGGAGACCGGGCTAGAGTGGCACCAAGCCAAGGAGGTACTGGAGGAATCAGAGCTCCTCTGAACCTTCCCTGTGATGCTGGGAGCTTGGCGACGAAGGGGGCTCAGCAAAGCAGGCTTGTTCCCTCCAGGAACTGACCTCTCTCCTCTGGCACGGGTGGCCTCATCTGTATAGGAAGAGCTCTCCTGGGTCCTAGCAGCTTTTATGACCCAGGAGCTAGTCCTAGCTCAATGCAGAGCTCCCCTCTGACAAGGAGGGCGGGGGTGGTGGGGAGGGGGTGGCGGTGGTGGCGCGTTGATGTCAGATCCACTGAAACGAAGAGAGTGGATGCACTGCGGAAGGGTGTGTGTTTGTCTGTGTGTTTTGGGGTAGGGGCATGTGGGGAAAGGGCTGGCTGCATCTGAGATAAGGAGGAAAAAGCCATAAAGCAGAAGCTATCTACGCAGAAGAGATGTGAAATAAACAAGATGGGAAAAGAAGAATCTTTAGCACTAACCAGGGACAAAAAAAAAAAAAAAAAGAAAATCAACAAGAAATATCTCAGCAAGCTCCGCCCGCACCCCACCCCTCCTCAGCAACCAAGGGAGGAGAGGGAAAGTGCCTGAGGTTTAAGCTTTTAATTTTTCCCGCAAGTAACACACAATATAAATTGAGAATCAGGTGAGCATGTTTTTGCACAGGGGCTTCCCCTAAAGACCTGCTGCTCTGAATAATCAAAGACCTTTTCATCCTAGAAGATTTTAATGAGCCTTGGATATAGCTGTCCTTTAAGGTCTCTTGGAGTGAAAAACGGAGCAACCCAGCTGAGGATTAGGAGAGGGTGGGGAGGGGCCCTGCTCCAAGGTGGTGTCAGATTCAAATGTGCATGAAGCACTGAGGCTCAAACCCTCCCCTGCTTGTGCATTTCCCCATAGCTTTGTTAGAGAGGAAGTAAAATACGTGAAATTAGCCATTGCAGAAATATACATCAGGGCTCTGTTTTGAAATGTGCTAAAACCTCATTGATTTAGGCCCTGGGGATTTAAAGATGGTGAATAGTCTCAAACAGGATGAGCTAAATTTACCTCTAGATATTCTTTTTTAAAAAAGATTTGCTGAAACACATCAATCCTACAGAAACAGTGGAAAGGCCAACTTATTAAGAAAACGAAAGGTCCTTCAGCATTTTTGGAAAGCCATTTCAGGAGGGCATGTACAAACAGTGGCTGGCAGTATTCAAGTGGTTCTGTTCTGTTCGCTGGAGCAGAGCCAGGGGATCTCCATCATCCGTTCCAAGTGATCAAGGGAATGACTGACCCATCTCTTGTTTCAAGTTCATTTCCACCTAACATCTCTTTGTTCCACGTCAGTCTTGTTGACATTCCAGCTTCATTTTAAATGGCTTTCAGACAAAACCATTAAAAATTCCCAATATCCTATCACCTTTCTTGCCACAAGGAAGATGGAGAATAAAGCTTGAAATAAAATAGCTTCTTTCTTGCATGGAGAGGCTGTTGTGGATGGAGTGAGAAGGAGCTTAGGTGGGGAAAATAGAACAGCATCCTCCTTCCTTCTGAGGCAGCTGCTCCTGGGATAGCTGAGCTGTTTGGTCTGAAATAAACTCCTCCCCGAGTCAATAGATGGAGTATGAATAGCAGAGTCTGTGCTCAAAGTGTAACAAGCTCCGTGGCATTGGATATACCCATTTTTCCATTCACCATTTAAAAATATCCACACTGCAGCTACCCTCGTAAATGGAGATGAGCTCAGCACTTGTTTCAGAAGCAGGATGGCACGCTGGCCTTTCATGGGACGTGATTTAAGAGGACAAAATGTTCCATCGGAACAAAATAGCTCCCGCTTCCAGACAGCTTATGCTGCTAGGGCCACACCTCTGAGAAAAGGCAGGTGTGCAGGGACACGGCTGCCAACCCATGTGAGTTCATTCATTTCCACAGGCAACCAGAGCTTTCTCGCTCCTGGCTTGTGTGCCATTTGGCCTTCACAGAGGGGAGTTATAAGAAGATCATTCGAATCTGGACGATGCCTTTAGGAGAGTATTATGATCCAGAGGGAGATATGTCAGACGTGGAAAATTCTGCCAATTATATAAGGAAGAATTTTGTCATTGGCATGCAAAAAGTGTAAACAAAGTGAGAACACAGGAAAAGGAGCAATGACTCTCAATGTAACAGATTAAGGAGGCATTGCAGAGGCACGGGCATTGACACTAGAAGACTAGAAGAACTCTGGATATTCAGAGAGACTGGGGTGCAAGGAGAATGAGGGAAATGCAGGCAGAGAGAACAGTGTAAGAAAATGTTTGAAAGTGTGGAGCACAGAATGAAGCCCCAAGGAGCTGGACACAGGACTGGGGAGTCCCCATGGTGAAGGGAAAAGTGAAAATGGCCTGCCCTCAGGGAGCAGCCTGTGGAAACAAGACTGGAGAGAGGCTGGGGTCCCAAGAGGGCAGAGGGTGAGGTGGTGGGCTATCCAAAGGGGAAGGAGAAGGTCCTAAGGCTGTTTTTCAAGGATGTCATGACTCTGCCAGGACTCAGCCCACTGGCCTGTCTCCCAGCAGTGCCTGCCATTGCTGTTGTCCCTGTGGGAACTGAGAAATAGAGTAAAACTCTGCTAGTGACTCAGACCTGGTGATGCTATTTCCTCATGTTATTTGAAATCAGCAAAGCCTTGTTGTACGCGCTGCCTGGGATGGGCTGTAGAGAGCTCAGTAAGCAGCCCCATCCCCTCCCGTGGCGCTCCCATGTCCTGGCATCTCCTCTTCCTCTCTTCCTCCACAGCGGCTCTCTGAGCGGTGGCCCTGCTGTATTCTCTCTCTCCCCACTTCAGATCAATCTGTTCCTTTTGAAGGCCAGCTACTCCCACGGAGCACCAGGAAGTAGGGTCCAGTTACCCCTTCGTGCAGGAAAAAGAGCCAGGCCCTCTCAGGTGTGCAGCCTGGCACACCAGCCCATAGGTTGGGGGCCCGGGAGCTGGTCATCCAATCCCTTGGGGTCTCAGAGTTACCACCTGTAAGCTGGGGGGTCATTATCCCAGACCAGCCCATGTCCTGGGGCCATCACGAGGATGACAAGAGACTGTTATGGGAAAGTCTAAGTAAAGCATCAAGTCCCTTACAACCACAAAGGCATAGGATAGAGGTTAAGGTTCTTGGGCCAGAGTCCTTGAGTTCAAATCCCAGCTACCTCTTCCTAGTTTGCGTGCCCTAGATGAAGCTAATTAACTTCACTTTGCCTTCATTTCCTCATCCTTAAAATGAAGGAAATGATAGTGCTTAGAACAGCATCTGGTGCAGCTTATCCTTCAATAAGAAAAGCTATTATCAGTCTACTAAGGAGTCTTGTTTCTCCTTTGTTTTATTTTATTTCGTTTTTTTTGAAATGGAGTCTTGCTCTGTCACCCAGGCTAGAGTACAGTGGCGTGATCTCCGCTCACTGCAACCTCCACCTTCTGGGTTCAAGTGATTCTCCTGCCTCAGCTTCCCGAGTAGCTGGGATTACAGGTGTGCCTGGCTAACTTTTTTTGTATTTTTAGTAGAGACAGGGTTTCACCACGTGGCCAGGCTGGTTTCAAACTCCTGACTATAAGTGATCCTCCCGCCTCGGCCTCCCAAAGTGTTAGGATTGCAGGTGCGAGCTACCGTTCTCAGATCACTTCTCCTTTAGACCTTTAAGTTATGTGCTAAATATAAAAATGGCCTCTTCTATTATGAATCACATTTATAGCTTATTTTTAGTAGCATGTAATCAGAAATAATTTTTTCCCTCATCTTATATAATATTTTTCAAGTTTTAGGTATTTTAGGTGTGATTCTCTTTTCTTTTTTCAAAACTAGGTGAAACTTACATTCATGGATCTTAAGTGTAAAATTCAATGAGTTTCAATAAATGCATTTCTCTGTGTGACCGCCACACAATCAAGACACAGAACATTTCCATTTGCTCCACGTGTTCTCTCGTGTCCCTTTCCCGTCGATTTCTAGCCCCCTGGTAACCAGTGTCCTGATTTCTAGCACCAAAGATCATCACTTCTGCCTGTTTTGAACTTCATATAAATGGTATCTTACAGAATGTACTTTTTGTGTGTCTGGCTTCTTTTGGTCAATGTACTGTTTTGTGATTCATCCATGTTGTTGCATATATAAGTAACGTGTTGATTTTTGTTGTAGAGTGATAGTCTGTTGCATGCATATACCACAACTTGTTGATCCATTTCTCTGTTGATGATGTAAACTTTTGGGTTGCTTCCAGGGTTGGCCTATATGAGTCAAGTTGCTGTGAACATTCATGTGAGTCTTTCTGTGGAAATATAATTTTATTTCTCTTTGGGAAATTCCTAAGAACAAAATGGTTATGTCATAGGGTAGGTACCCTTAGCTTTATAAGAAATTGCCAAATAGTTTTCCAAAGGGATTGTTTCATTTCACACTCTTTTTTCTGTTTGTTTGTTTGAGATGGAGTCTTGCTCTGTCACCAGGCTGGAGTGCAATGGCACCCTCTCAGCTCACTGCAACCTGTACCTCCTGGGTTCAAGCAACTCTCCTGCCTCAGTCTCCCTAGTAGCTGGGACTACAGGGACACACCACCACGCCCAACTAATTTTTGTATTTTTAGTAGAGACGGGGTTTCACCATGTTGTTCAGGCTGGTCTCAAACTCCTGACCTCAAGTGATCCACCCACCTTGGCCTCCCAAAGTGCTGGGATTACAGCCATACGCCATCGCACCTGGCCTCATTTCACACTCTTATAAGCAACGTAAAAAAAGTTTCAGTTGTTCCACATCCTCATCAACATTTGATTACCATCAGACTTTTACATTTTAGCCATTTTAGAGCATGTGAAATAGTATCTCTTTGTAATTTTGATTTTCATTTCTCTAATGACTTAGGATGTTGATCACATTTTCATGTTTATTGGTCGTATGTCTATCTTATTCTATGGAATGTCTGTTCAAGTCTTTTGCCTATTTTAAAAATTTCATCATTTGTCTCATTATCATTGACTTATAGGAGTTCTTGATATATCCTGGCTACAAGTCCTTTGTCAGATAAATGTGAATGTTTTCATCCTGTGTGTGACTTGCCTCCTCATGCCTTCTTAAATGTGATTTTTTTTATGAGTAGGAGTTTTCAATTTTTTTTACTCTGTGACTAGCCAAAGAGAGTTTCTAATTTTTAAGAAATGCAAGTTTTTAGTGAATTTCTTATGTTTAGTGTTTTAAATTTTTTCCTTAAGAAATCTTCTCCTAACCCAAGAATATAACAAAGATGTTCTGTATTTTCTTCTAGAAGCTTGTAGTTTTTTAAATGTTTAAATCTATAATCTATCTTAAATTAATTTTTGTGGGTGATATGAGGTAGGAGTTTGAAGTTCATTTTTTCTCCATATAGATACCTACTTATAGATATCCAACACCTTGATTGAAAATCAATTGATTTTATATGTATAGGGTTTATTTCTGAACACTGTATTCTGTTACATTGGTCTATATATCTACTCTTAGACCAATGCCACGCTGTCTTGATTCCTTTTACTTTATAGTTAGACTTATAATTAAATAGAGTTGACCCTTGAACAGCACAGGGATTGGGGTACTGGCCCCTCATATAGTTGAAAAGCTGTGTATACCTTTTGACTCCCCAAAAACTTGGCTACTAATAGCCTGCTGTTACCCAGAAGCCTTAATGATAACGTAAACAGCCAATTAACACATATTTTGTATATGTACTAGGTACTGTATTTTTACAATAAAGTAATCTAGAGAAAAGAAAATGTTATTAAAAAAAAAAAGATAAGGAAGAGAAAATATGGCCAGGCATGGTGGCTCACAGCTGTCATCCCAGCACTTTGGGAGGCCAAGGTAGGGGGATTACTTGAGGTCAGGAGTTTGAGACCAGCCTGACCAACATGGTGAAACCCCATCTCTACTAAAAATACAAAAAGTAGCTGGGCATGATGGTGTATGCCTGTAATCCCAGCTACTTGGGAGGCTGGGGCAGGAGAGTTGCTTGAACCCAGGAGGCAGAGGTTGCAGTGAGCTGAGATCGCGCCGTTGCACTCCAGCCTGGGCAACAAGAGTGAAACTCCATCTCAAAAAAAGAAAAAGAAAAAGAAAATATATTCATTATTCATTAGGTGGAAGTGGATCATCATAAAGGTCTTCAACCTCATGATCTTCATGTTGAGGAGGCTGAGGAAGAATAGGAAGAGGAGAGGTTGGTCTGGCTGTCTCAGGGATGGTGGAGGTGAGTAGAAAGTTCACATGCAAGTGGACCCTGCAGTTCAAATCCATGTTGTTCAGGGGTCAGCCGTCGTTTGAACCCTCCAATTGTCTTCTCCATTTTCAAGGTTGCTTTAGCTATTCTAGATCATTTACATGTCCATACAAATTTTAAAATGTTTTCAATTTCTACAAAATAGTCTGTTGTGATTTTTATCAGGATTTCATTCAGTCTATAGATTGTTTTGTGGAGAATTGTCATCTTAACAATTCTGAATCTTCCAGTCCATAAACATAATCTAATTTCTACATGTATGGGTTTTTTAAAAATTTCACTCAGCATTTTGTTCTGTTTTGTTTTTAGGGTGGACATCTTTCATGTCTTTGGTAAACTTTATTTTCCTGTATATTAATCATATATCCTGAAAACTTGCTAAATTCACTCACTAATTGTACTAGCTTTTTAATAGATTCCTTAGGATTTTCCACATAACCAATTAGGTTTTCTGTGAAAAAAGATCGTTTTACTTCTTCCTTTCCAATCTGTCTGAGCTGTTTTTTTCTTGCCACCTTGCACTGGCTGGAGCTCTAGCATAGTGTTGAATAGAAGTGGTGAGAGTAGGCAACTTTGCCTGACTCATGATCTTAATGTTCAATATTTCTGAATTAAGTACACTGTGAGCCAGATGTATTTTGCAGTTGTCCTATATGAGATTGAAGAAGCTCCTTCTATTGGTAGCTTGCTGAGAATTATTATCATGAATGGTTATTGAATTTTGTCAAATGCATTTTCTGCATCTATTGCTATAATAATGATTTTTTTCTTTACTGTGTTAATATGGTGAAATATTTTGATTTTCTAATTTACAATTCTAATTTACAATTAGAAAATCATTCTAATCTTGCATTCTTGGGATAATATACTCACTTGTCAAGATGTGTTATCCTTTTTATATATTGCTATTCAGTTGGCTAATATTTTGTTAAGGATTTTTTACATCTGTGTTCATGAGAGATATTGGGCTGTAATTTTCTTTTTGTGTAAGGTCTTTGTCAGGTTTTGAGAACATAAAATGAATTGAAATGTGTTCTTCCCTCTCTATTTTCTGAAAGAGTTTGTGTAAGATTGGTATTACATTTTCCCTTAAATGTTTTTTACAGGCCGGGGGTGGTGGCTCATGCTTGTAATCCCAACACTTTGGGAGGCCAAGGTGGGCAGATCACTTGAGGTCAGGAGTTTGAGACCAGCCTGGCCAACATGGTAAAGCCCTGTCTCTACTAAAAATTAGCTGGGTGTGGTGGCACGCACCTGTAGTCCCAGCTACTCTACTTGGGAGACTGAGGCAGGAGAATCTCTTGAACCGGGGAGGCAGAGGTTACAGTGAGCTGAGACACACCACTGCACTCCAGCCTAGGTAACAGAGCAGGACTCCGTCTCAAAAAAGGGAAAAAAATGTTTTCTACAATACAGCAGTGAAAACATCTAGACCTGAAGTTTTCTTTGTGGAAGGAAGTTTATTGTAATCATCATCATCATTGTTATTACAAATTTGATTTCTTTAATAGATACAGAGTCTCCTTAGATTTCCCATTTCTTTTTATGTCAGTTTGGTAAGTTGTTTTTTAAAGGATTTATTCATTTCATCTGAATTGTAGAATTTACTGAGGTAAGTTATTTATAATATTCCCATATTTTCCTTTTAATGTAATGATATTCCCTCTTTAATTCCTGATATTGGTAATTTGTGTTTTCTTGCTTTATTTTCTTGGTAAGTCTTGCTAGAGTTTATCTATTTTATTAATTTTTTCAAAGAACCAACTTTTGGCTTTGTTCAATTTCTCTGTTGTCTATTTTCTATTTCCTTCCTTTTTCACTCTCCTTTGGCAAAGTGTGTTTGATTTTTATTTATTGAAATATAATTCACATTCCACAACATTCACACTTCTAAAATGTACAGTTCATCGTTTTTTGTATATTCCCAAGGTTGTGTACACATCACCACTATGTCATTCCATCACCCTGGAAGAGGACTCCATACCCATGAGCAGTCACCCCCATTCTCCCTCCCTACAGACCTGGATAACCACAAAATGACTCTCTGTCTGTATGGATTTGCCTATTCTGAATATTTCATGTACATTCATGCACCGCATAACACTGTTTCGGTCAACGACATCTTGCATATATAACAGTGGTCCCACAAGATTACAATATTGTATTTACCATACCTTTTCTATGTTTGGATACACAAATATTTACCATTGCATTATAATTGCCTATGGTATTGAGTACAGTTACATTCTGTCCACATTGGTGGCTGAGGAGCAGTAGACCATACCATATAGCCTAGGTGTGTGGTTGGCAATATACACATAAATATATATATATATATATATATATATATATATATATACCAACTAGGTTTGTGTAAGTACACTACATGATGTTCACACAATGACAGAATTGCTTAACGATGTGTTTCTCAGAATATATACTCCTATCATTAAATGATGCCTGATTGTAAATGAGATTATACAATATGTGGTCTTTTGTGTCTGGCTTCTTTCATTTACTATAATGTTTTCAAGATTTGGGTTGAATTTACTTTTCCTTTAGTAGCTTTTTTTTTTTTTTTTGAGATAGAGTCTTGCTCTGTCACCAGGCTGGAGTGCAATGGCGCGATCTCAGCTCACTGCAACCTCTGCCTACCGGGTTCAATCGATTCTCCTGCCTCAGCCTTCCAAGTAGCTGGGATTACAGGTGCCCTCCACTATGCCCAGCTAGTGTTTGTATTTTTAGTAGAGACAGGTTTTCACCATGTTGGCCAGGCTGGTCTTGAACTCCTGACCTCGTGATCTGCCCGCCTTGACCTCCCAAAGTGTTGGGATTATAGGCGTGAGCCACCGCACCTGGCCTTTTTTGGTATTTTTTTAAGGCAGAAACCTAGATTACAATTTTACACTTTTCTTCTTTCCTACTATAAGTACTTAAAATGGTAAATGTTAATATGTTTTATTTTCATTATAATTCAGTTTAAAATGTTTGATGATTTCTCTTTTATTTTCTTCTTTGACCATAGGTTAAGAAGGGTATTAATTTCCAAATATTTGGAACTTTCAAAGATATCCTCTTGACATTGATTTTTAGTTGAATTCCACTATAGTCAAAGAACATACTTCGTAAGATGTTTAGTCTTTTGAAATGTATTGAGACTTGTCTAATTGCCCAGCATATGGTCTGTCTTGGCGAGTGTTCTATGTGCATTTAAGAAGAATGCATATTTTTCAGTTTTGGATGTGTAATGTTCTGGAAATGACAGTTACGTCAAGGTGGTTGACAGTGGTGTGATTTTTCTGCCTAGTTGTTTGTAATTATCTCTGGTAATAACACTTTTTTTCCCTATGAGGAACACATCTTCAATTTTATAATGACAGTTGATGGCATGGTAGAAGAAAGAAATTCAGTTCAAAGAGTTGTCCAAGAAAGCAGCTATTCCTCACATTTCTCACATAGTGTACTCTCTGAAAATCACCAGTGACTCACAGAGCCAGACTTGGGATACTGCAGAGTCCCTGGGCCTCTCGTGGAGAAGGTTACCCCTTCATTTTCCCCATTTCTCAGTTAAATGGCGGCCTCATAGAACTATAACCCTTTATTTTCCACAAATTGCACTCAAATGTCATTTCTGCCTCCACTCATGTATTTCCCCTCAACCCACCCTGCTAACATCCGGGTTTACACTGTGGAAACTTGAGCTTGGGTCAGGGACTCGTCTGAGAGGCAGGGGCAGGGCAGGGATGATAAACCCCCTCTCTCTGGCTCAGCTCAAACCCGTACTTCTTCCACACCCTCACTCAAACTCTCGCTTTGCCCTGCAACGGAGAGTGCTGGTTCCCATGTTTCAGACCCTGGCACTGAGGCAGGAAGGGCCTGTGGTATTTGTCTTTGAGCCTGGGACGGTGCCACCCACACAGGCAGCAACTGTTGGGTCCTAAGCTAGTGATCCCAGTGATCCACAAGGAGGGTACCCATTCTGTGCCAGACACTGGGAGTACAATGAGGTAAAATGGGAGGGGGACTCTTCTACCCTCTGATAGGGTAAAAATATTGTTGAAACCGCAGTCCTGACTTTATCTTAAACTTTGGTTTAGAAAAAAAAGCCAGTGGGTGAACACTGATCTCCAACTCAGCATATTAGCCCTTCTGCTTTGAAATAAAAGAAAATAAATAGAAACGAGGACTGTTGAGCCAGCATCTAGTGGGTTGATCGTTTCAGACAGAAAGTGGTCAAGTGGTCTAGGGTAAAAATGATCACATGACAGTCCCTGTCTCAGGAGCCTTTTCTCGAATTGCCATGAAGAGAAATGGGTCACTGTCTGGTGCTGCCTGGATGGCAGGCTGCAGGGGGCCCTGCTCCTGCACCCACAGGTGGTGCTCCTTGCTCCCACTTCTATGCCAGGTCTGTTCTGTGCCATGCTTTGTACTGTCCCTGGGAAAGCAGCCAAGGGGCTTGCCCTCGAGGCATCCACCTGGATGGTGATGGCTCCAGGTGTTTTCACCCTGATGTCCACATGTTTGCCAGAATTCAGGGTGTCAGCAGCTGGCAGGAATCTAGAGGAGAATTGACTAAGGCCCTGTACCCCAAATCCCTGGGTCCACAGTGTCCCCCAAGGCCACAATGTACTCCTGTCCTGAGGCCACTTGTCCTGCCCTCTTACTCACTCCCGGATCCCAGCACTGCTCCTTCCTCTCTCATGCCTGCCTGTGAGGCTCTCAGCCTTCTGCCTGCCCTGGGTACCTCCCCAGCATCCCTGCTCACAGTCCTCACCTCTAGAATCTTCTCTCCAAAACAAGATCTTAGCATCCCATTCTCCTGCTAAGAGTGTCTCCAGTGTGACACCGAAGACCCTCCATGTTTGGCTGCTTCCTGCCCCCGCCCTGCCTTCTAGCCTCCCCTCCACTCTCCCCTAATGCATCTCCGTACCTGGCCTGGCACACAGCTGCACTAGTGTTAGCCCCTAGCCCCTTTTGCCTAGGATGAAGCCTTTCATGGCTTTTTTCAGGCTGAAGTACAGTGGCACACTCTTGGCTCACTACAACCTCTGCATCCTCAGTTCAAGTGATTCTCCTGCCTCAGCCTCCTGAGTAGCTGGGATTACAGGCATGCACCACCATGCCTGGCTAATTTTTGTATTTTTAGCAGAGATAGGGTTTCACCATGTTGGCCAGGCAGGTCTCAAACTCCTGGCCTCAAGTGATCCGCCTGCCTTGGCCTCCCAAAGTGCTGCGATTACAGGCGTGAGCCATTGCGCTGGGCCCTTTTGTGGCCTCTGTTCCGAGCTGCAATCCTTCAAGGGTTTCTTAAATACCGCCCATTCCCCCTGCTCAATACAAACTCCTGACTCACTTCTGGGCTCTGGCGGCCAACTGGGAACCTGCTCCTACCTCCCTTTCCATCTGCCCTTCCTCTGTCTTCCCCTAGCTGACTCTGGTTTACCCACTGGGGTGGCTTCCCGGCCTCCTGGGCTAAGTGGGTTTCCTCACCATGAGCTGCCCGGGCACCTGTGCCTCCCTTTCCAGAATGCTCTTAATGATGACAGGTGCAGCAGTCATCTTCCCCCTTTGAGGACAGGAACCACGTCTGTCTCATTATCCCACCATCCCCCAGTGCCTAGAATAGTGCCTGGCACACAGCTGTCCATCAACAGAACGAGTGAATATATGATTCAATACCTGATTTACAAAACACATTAAAATGAAGCTTCTAATAAATTGGGGGAAAAATTATGACATTAATGAGACAATTAGGAATTTGATCACTGCCTGATTAGTTGATAGCACTAAGGAATTGTTATTAATTTCTTTAAAATGACAAAGTATGTGGTATTTCTTTAAGTTCTTATCTTGTACAGCTATGTACTGAATATTTACAGATGGAATGGTATGGGGTTTGGGATTTTCTTCAAAGTAATTTGGTGTGGGGAAGTAGGATGGGATGCAAATAAAGCAAGATTGGTCATGAATTGATGGTAGCTGAAATTGGATGGGAGAACATGGGGCCATGAGACTGTTCTCCCCACTCTTGTATATATTTGAGGTTTTTTATACAAAAAATTTAAGAAAAAAGATAAGGCCAAGTGCGGTGGCTTACACCTATAATCCCAGCATTTTGGGAGTCTGAGGCAAGCAGATCACTTGAGCCCAGGAGTTCAAGACCAGCCTGGACAACATGGTGAAACCCCATCTCTACTGAAAATACAAAAATTAGCTGGTGGTGTGTGCCTGTAATCCCAGCTTCTCAGGAGGCTGAGGTGGGAGCATCATTTGAACCTGGGAAGTTGAGGTTGCAGCGAACTATGATTGTGCCACTGCACTCCAGCCTGGGCAACAGGAAAAAAAAAAGAGAGAAGGAGAGAGACCCAGGGATGGGAGTGGGTGGGAGAGGTGTGGCTTTCGTGTGATCAGTAAAGGTGGCTAGGATAACCAAGACTTCCCAATTCAGAGAAATGGTTTGCAAGTCTGTTCTCGAGCACATTTCTGGCAGCATTTTCCTGAGGGATTTTGCAGCGGAAGACAGTTTTACCATCATTTCCATTACATGAAAACACATTCTTACTTATCAAAGCAGGAGAAGCCTGGGAAATTTTCTGTGTGCTCTGCCTGCTGTTCTCTGGTGTGCAATGGCTTGCTCTGGGGGAGGGAGGAAGGGAGAACACGCTCTACCTGGGGCTTTAGGCAGAAATTTCCCCCAGGTGTCACCACACTCAGGGGGCCTGAGTGTGCTGTGAAGAATGGAGGCTGCAGGGAGCATAGCTCTTGGGTCTACAGCAAAAGCGCAGGGCTGTGTCCATAGCCAGCCACAGGCTGCTGAGGTCGTTGTAAGGGTCCCCTGTATTGCCGCCTTCAGCAGGGACAATGCCAACCCCACATCATCCAAGAGAGGGGGTGCTAGGCTGGACTAGAGCCCATAGGCAGGCCTAGGCATTGAAGGAGCATCTCAGGGATGGGGTCACTGGGCATTCTGCCTCCTTTACTAGGGGCGGCAGGTAAGTTTCCAAATAGTAGCTATATTTATCATCAAGAGGGAGAGCTCCCTCATTTTACTTGGGAAAATAAATCTAATGTGGAGTCTGAGGTGGTGCCTGCAGCCAACAGTAAGGGGAAATCTTGTCCCCAGGGCCTCAGCTGCAGCTCTTCCCTGCACATTCACTCACCAGGCCCACTGCACCTTTCCTAGTTACTCTCCCTCTACCACTTTCTATAGCCTCTGCTCCAGCTACATGATGTGGCTTCCTCGTCATGGTACTTGGCTGCAATTCTCCTCTTCCAGCCTTTAGTCTGGTCAGTCCCTCACCCAGAATGACTCCACCTTCCTCCATCACCAATTCCTCACCTCCTGCATCTCCATGGGTGCAGACAGGCATGGTTTTTCAAGATCTGGCTTACGCACTTCCTCCTCCTGCTCCTCTTCCTGCTAAGGAAGCTTCCCCTGGCCTCTGTAGCTCTAAGTAAGCTGTCATCCTCTGGACATTGTTGTGATTTCCCCCACCCCTGAGCATACCATGGCCCTCCTGTATACTGCACTCATTTCACCTCTGTGTATATGTTTTTTTTTTTTTTTTTTTTTTTTTGAGTTAGGGTCTTGGTCTGTCGCCAGGCTAGAGTGCAGCGGCATGATCTCGGCTCATTGCAACCTCCATCTCCTGGGTTCAAGTGATTCTCCTGCCTCAGCCTCCCAAGTAGCCGGCATTACAGGCATGCACCACCATGCCCAGCTAATTTTGGTATTTTTAGTAGAGACAAGGTTTCACCATGTTGGCCAGGATGGTCTCAATCTCTTGGCTTAGTGATCCACCAGCCTCAGCCTCCCAAAGTGCTGGGATTATAGGTGTGAGCCACCGCACCTGGTCGTGTATATATTTCTTCTCCTCTGTCAGATGCTGAGACCCTGCCTGTCCCCTACCCTGCACCATGTGTAGTCACGGTAAGGCTTGGAAAGAGGCATGAGCCATCATGCCTGGCCCTTTCATGGCCTTTGTTCCTGCCAATGAGCATGATCCTTCAATGGCTTCTTAAATACTGCCCATTTCCCTTGCTCAATAAAAACTGCCTCACTTCTGGGCTCTAGGGACCAACTCAGAGCCTGATCCTATGTCCCTTCCCATCTGCCCTTCCCAATTCCTCTGTCTTCCCCTAACTGACTCTGGCTTACACATGCAATTGCTCTTGCTTCCCACCTATGGGCTGGAGCTGAACTTGCTAATATTTATTAGGCCTTTCTGGAGTCCTGGAAGATTCTCTGGGCTGGAGAAGTTGATAAAGGGAGTAAGAGCCAGAGTTTTTAGTTCTTGGCTCTTGAGACCTTTTCCAGTCCCTTGATACTCCTTGGATAGAAAGTTGTGGGGTGGGAGCTCGCAGTTGGGGAAATGGAACCAAAGAGTGGCAGTGCCACAGTGGAAGAGCTCAAACCCATGACACAGTGAATCCCTCTAAGACAGAAACCATGTCTGATGTCTGTCTTGAAGATGCTCAAAAGTCAGGGCAGTATTCCAAGGTGTGGCCAGTTTCTAAACTGCAATGTACCGTGGCAGAGCAGTAGGAAGAATGTGCGTGAAGTACTGCTAGAAGAGGGGACGGCTTCATAGAGGAGGTAGCACATGAGCTGGGCCTTGAAGGATGAGCAGAATTAATGGGCATTCTCTAGGTAGAGGGTGACGGTCATTCCAGGCAGAAGAAACATATCGATGTCTCAAGGCTTGGAGGTGTAAAAGGGTGTGGTATCTTTTGGGAATGGCTAGAAGTTGAATGTAGTGGGGACACAGCAGGATGGGAGTCAAGGGTAGGGTGTGAAGAGGAGTAAGAATGAACAGGCGGAGGGGGAGGCCTTGCAAACCTTTGCGCCAATTCCCAGCCCAGGTGCATTATGTGGAAGCCAGGTCCAGCCTCCAGACGTCCCTGCCTCACACAGAAAATCCCCAAACCGCAGGTCTTATCAAGAAGGCTTAGGGGATGGAAAGAGAAGGGAGACATCAAGGCTGGCCTGGACAGTCTGTCACGTGGTTCCCTGGCAGCCCAGGTCCCCTAGCCTCAGGGCTCAGCACTGGACAGAAGGTTGGACCAAAAGAACCTCAAGACTGTTCACCCTGCCTTCCACGGGTATTGTGATTGTTGGAAATAGAAGTTGGAAATAGATGCTCAGTGTTGCAAAGAAAAATCAGTATTTTCTGCGACAAAGGATTTCTCAGCAAAGCAATTCTTTTTATTTCCGGCAGAAAGGGTACTCCCATAGCAATCTTACCACGAGAGTACCCTTTTTGCTGGAACTACCTCAGGAGTTGATAAAGGAATATCTGATGCTAATACCTCCTCTCTTTGAGTAGCCACCTGTGGTCAAGACGGCTCCTTCCCAGACCGCCCACTCCTAATTACTCCTGGGAACTGCAGGCCTCTGAGCTAAATGCAGACCACTGTCTCCATCTTGTTAATGGGAAGCCCAGCTGAGCCCCGTGGCCTGCAGGCACAACTGAGACTCACTCAGGACTCTCTACCTCCTGTCCGACCCAATGAGGTTGTAACTCCTGGAAGGCCAGGTGGGCCCCTTCACCTCAGGATCCCAGGCCTGTGCACAGACATCAGCATGTTCAGGAAATGCACAAACAGGGCAGGACCAGCTTAGGAGTGGCCAGGGGAAGTAAGAGCTAAGAGCTAGATACAGAGCTGGCTGGGAGCACTGAGTGAGCCTGAGCATGGGGCCGACTGACCTGAGGGTGGTGGTAGAAGAGGTGGCCACAGGCACACCTGGTGCACGCTCAGCCAGATGCAAAGAGGGGTCGGGGGTCTGCCTGCCTGGGTTAATGCGGAACATCTTAGTGGAGGCTCCTACAGAGCAGAGGCCAGGCCCAGCCTGCCTGCTCCTGGCACAGACTGGAACCCGTCAGACATGCTCTCCTCTTCCCTTTATATCTCACATAGGGGCCTCTGCTCACTCCTGGCCTACAGAGGGAGGAAGCAGAGCTGGAGAAAAGATACCTCAGGCGCCGGCAGCTGCTTTCAACGAGAATGGGAATGACCACCTCACAAACACATCGGCCATTTGGATACTCTTTCCTCAAACTCTTCCATACCTATGGT
Source organism: Cacajao melanocephalus (assembly GCA_963573385.1). Classification (NCBI taxonomy): domain Eukaryota; kingdom Metazoa; phylum Chordata; class Mammalia; order Primates; family Pitheciidae; genus Cacajao; species Cacajao melanocephalus. The sequence continues at coordinate 53,701 of CAUYLG010043067.1, forward strand.
TCCTGGAAGCAATCTAGTGAGGTGAGTGTTACTATCATGCCCATTTTACAGATGAGGAAACTGAGGGTCAGAGAGGCAAAGTAAGTGGCAGAACCCAGGTAGGACCGAGGGCCACGATAGCCCAGCAGGGCTCTTTCCTTAGTGTCCTGGATGGCACAGCACAGAAAGTCAAGCCATATTTCAACCAGCTGCTCTGGCCTACCTGGGGCCACTGCCAATGCGCACAGCTCACCGAGGGCTCTCTCATCCACCCTGGCATTGAGCTTCACTCAAAAGCCTTGGGCAACCTGAGGCCAGCGTCTCCCTCTGTGTGTTTGCCAGTTTCTGGCTTCCCCTGCAGAGGACCTGCTTGGCCCCCAGTATCTGTGTGCGCCGGGAGAGGCTGCGGAACATCGTAGAGTAGGTCTGATCCCTCTGAGTTGTGGTCAGGGTTGGTCTTTGGAGGCGCCTACAGCTATTAACTGCTGGACACAGCAAGTGAACGGCTGAGGCATCTCTGGTTGTAATAAAGGAGATTTCTGGAAACTGCTTGCCATCTGCCTGTTCCTGCTGCCCGTTCCCCTTCCCCAGGTGCTCTGCCCATGGCCACCTTCTGCCAATGTGGAGCTTGGAAGTGATTTCTCCACTCAGTCCAGAGAGCAAGAGTTGCAAATAGGCTAATTCCCGTGTGGTCAGTGAGACTGAAGGCCCAGCCCCTTCACTGCTCCAAGGAGAAGATGGGTGTCAGATTGACAAGGTGTTGACTCCCAGGTGGCCCAGGGGGAGATAAAGAGTTTGCAGGATTGAGCACTCAGGATGAGGTCCTGAGAGCTGGGATCACCGTGCCTCGACCCCTCGGTGAATGCCACGCACAGTGTTTTACCCCTAAGCCTTGGTTTCTCGGCCTGCAAATGGGCCTGTCCAGTGCAGTCTGGACCGTCCCAGCACAGCTGCAACAGGATGGCAACTTGTAGCTTAACAGCCCCACCCCATGCTGCCCGGGGAGCTCAGGGCCATATTTCACAGATGAAAGGACGCATTTGCTTTTTCTAAAGCCAGCATAAGCCAGCAGGTGGCACACAGAGGAGATGAGGGTGCTGCAGAGAAAGCAGGCACTGGGTTGGGGTGGGAGGCAACAGGCAACCCAGACCTCCTGCCTCCCCCCGCCTCCCCCCACCTCCTCCCACCTCCCCCCACCTTCTCCCGCCTGATCTCCTCTGGCCGGCAGGGATACTGCCATCACCTCCACCCCTGCCTGTCGCTATGAACACAAGTGCAGTGTGGGCTTCCCAGGGCCTCTGAGGAGGTGCTGTGGGTGCCCCAGGGCTCCTGCTGGAACGTTCTGCCAGTGGCCTCTCCCCCACTCCCTTCCAATGGAGGTGCAGGCACCGTGTCCAGCCAGGGCCCTAAGGCTCACTTTGCTCTTCAGTATGGTGGGGTCTTCTCTGCCCCCTCCTCACCTCCTCGTCCCCACTCTCAGACCCCTCTCTTGGGAGAAGGGGCCATGTCTAGTGAGAAGTACTCCCAACCCCCAGGGCTGGGCAACAACCACATGGAGAAGCAGAAGTGGGTGGTGAAGGACAGAGTCAGCCTGGCCCTGCCTTTCCCCAGTTAAAATGCTCAGGGGCTCCACTGCCCTCAGGGTCAGGTCCAGCCTCACCTCCTTGCCCTGCCTGGCTCTCCGGCCTCCGCTCCTGCACCCTCTCTGTGCTGTAGACACATGGAACCTCTTTCAGTTCCAGAGTCTCAGCTCCTCTCTCAGCCCTGAGCACACTGTTCCCTCTGCCTGCTCAGTCCTTACCTCCTCCCCTAGCTCCCTCCTGCTAGGCCCTCGGGTATCAGCTGAGTGTTGCTTCCTCCAGGAAGTCTTCCTTGACCACCAGCCACCAGCCTGGGTGAGGGTGCTGCTTCTGTAGCTGGCATGCTGGACTCTCCCCATCCTCTGTCTCACATGCCTGTCCTGCTTGTCCCACACCTGCGCAACAGATGCAGGCTCCTTGGGGCTGGGGCTGGGTTATGCTCAGCTCTGTGTTTCTAGCCCTCTCCTTGGCACACGATAGATCATGATAAATGGTCGCTGAACACACGAGTGAAAAGGATGGAAAAAGACTTGACAGAAGAGAAGCCGGATGTTCTCAGGGTCCCCACCCATGAATAGATCTAAGAGAAGCCAACAGCGTCCCCCATGACGCTGGGGCCCAAGGAGCTATTGGCTGCCTGTTTTCTCCCAGCCACCCTGGGCATCCCAGGCTCCAGACCTGGCCCCTACCCCGTGCTCAAGGAAATCAGCCTGCAGGAGAGGGAGAAAGAGGAGGAGGGCTCCTGCGTCTCCCTGAGCCCGGTGATGGGATCCTCACTTCTGCCTCCCCAGGCAGAGGGCTCTGCACCCTACCCAGGCACTGGCATGTTGGCAAGCACACGGAAACCCTGATTTTCCAGAAATCACCATGGCCAGTCAGTCCCAGGCAAATGGCTACCTGTGAAAAGGCTCGTCACCCCAGCCCCTGCTAGAACTTTTCCCACCCCTCCTTCCAGCCCTGTCCTATCCCCGGCCGCCTCCAGAACATGGGCTGGTCCAGCTCTCAGAGCTGGCGTCCCTCTAAGACAGGGTCTTCCCTACCTCGGAAAGTCACTTTGGTGATCCGGTCGCCCCTGCCCCGAAGCTCCGAGACCGTCTTGAGGTGGACGAGCAGGGCCATGCTGGTGTGGGCTGCCTGGCACCGCCAGGCGGGAGCAGCGGGAAGGAGCTAGCCCGTGGAGTGTGGCTCACACGCCTCTCTCTTCTCTGCCGCCGCCTCCTCCTCCTCTTCCCAACCCCCCTCCGATGCTGCCCACAGAGACCAAGGCAACCAAGCCGAACTAAGCTGCTCCTGCAGCGACTCACAGAGCCTCACAGCCCTGCCAGCCCCCGCCCCTCCAACTTGTCAGCCTAGCGTGTGTGTATCTGTGTGTGTGTGTGTGTGTGTGCGCGTGCGCACCCAGTGCACAGCCCAGGAGTGCGGCAGAGTTGGAATTCATTATTCAGCAGCCGCTGGCTCCCAGATAAAGCCCTGTCCAGCTTCAGGTATCTTCTCCCAGCTCCTAGAAGGGAAGCTCTTCCCACCCCCTCACAGGGCTCTGCTGTTTCCCTGCTATGCAAGCCCTGCCACCAGCAGTAGGCAGAGAGGAGTGGGCATGAGCATGGGTGGGGTGGGCACAGGGCAGGGGGCACTCCCACCCGCAGGAGCACACTACAAGAAGAAGGGAATGTATTTGCTCACCTGCCCCCGCCTCTTCCCTGATGGAGACTGTGCCCCCAAGAGGCTGGGCCCCGAGCTCTGCCCCGGGATCACTGTTTCTGAATCTCAGGAAGCAGAGAGGCTGGGGCTGCTGTCTGAGGGGAAGCTCAGGACCAGGCCATGCATGATGGAGATGCCTGGTTGTGGAAGCAGCAGAGGCTTATGCTTATGTGCTACCAGGGGCGATGTTTAAGGATCCAGGGTGCTAACCTAACCCCACCCCAAGGCTAGGGGTCAGGCAGGCTAGCCAAGGTAAGCTAGGCTAATGTTTGCTCTCCAGCCAGAGGAGCAGAATTGAATGGCCTTCTGCTCTAATCCTGCTAGGGGCAGGAGAAGGGATGTCTATAGTGAAATTTCTAAGGACCAAAGGAGAATTACCCCTCCTCTCTTCCAGCAGCATACACCAAAGAAAGGGACCCTGGGGGCCGGCATCCTTGATGCTGGAGCCTGTGCAAGGTCGTCTGCACCCTTGTTCTTGCTATTTGCTCTTGGTGGAATGCCCTCCACCCTATCCTGGACTCAGCTCAAGTGCTTGCTCCTGGGGGTGCCTCTGCACCTGCATCCCGCCTGGGTTGGGGTCCTCCTCTGTGCTGCTCCTGCCCCGCTCATCTTACAGAGTCCTGGGACTGCGCCCCTTGCCTCTTCCCCTGCTGACCCCAGGGAGGCTCTGGAGTACAGCATCCCTGCACCCCAGAGCTCCACATGGTATCCTGTGCACAGCACAATGCCCAATTACTGTTGACAGGATAAAAGAGTGAGCTCAGGGATCTACCTGAAACAGAATCTACAGGTTAAAAAGAGAAATACTAATTTTTCACAGCATGGTAACAAGAGGTTACTGCCTTTGAATTCTACATTCCAAATAACCTACGGGATGTCCCAAGAGCTTTCTTTCCTCCTTCTAGATACTTCCTTGCTACTGTACCCTACTTTTTCTTTTGCTACTTATATTTTTTCTTTCTTCACCCTTTTTCATACCCAGTTCTTGCTTACCTTTCTCACATTTATCTAATCATATTGAATTTAAAAATGTTTTAGAGTATTCTGTTTATTAAATATAAGTGAATGCGAATTCTAATTTCAAAAGCTAGATTAGTTTAATGTCTCTTTAAAAAAAAAAACCTAGCATTTTCTATCCATGAGGTCATCAGGGGATCTGTGTTTTTAAGGCTTGGTGGCTACAAGGTTAAAAACAAACAAACAAATAACAACAACAAAAATCTCCTCCCTTGGTTCTCTGGAGGTCCTCCCTTGAAGGTGGTGAATTTTATGAGGCCTCTAATAGATCTTTGCATCTTTAGAAAAAAGCCCATGAACCTGACCTAGCGAAGGCACTGATGTCTGCTGAATCTCAGTTTCCACATCCATAAAATGGTAGCATTTCCACTCAGCAGGTTTCAGTGGAGTCAATGGACCCTTCTGAAACCTAAGAGAGATCCCACTTTTATTTTATTATTTTTGAGACAGAGTCTTACTCTGTCACCCAGGTCGGAGTACAGTGGAGTCATCTGGGCTCACTGAAACCTCTGCCTCCTGGGTTCAAGTGATTCTTCTGCCTCAGCCTCCCAAATAGGTGGGACTACAGGCATGTATTACCATGCCCAGCTAATTTTTGTATTTTTAGTAGAGACAGGGTTTCACCATTTTGGCCAGGCTGGTCTCAAACTCCTGACCTCAAGTGGCCCACCTGTCTCGACCTCCCAAAGTGCTGGGATTACAGGTGTGAGCCACTGTGCCCAGCCAGATCCTACTTTTTAATTTCCATTCTTCTATTACCCATTTTGGTAACTCAGTATATAAATTATGTAATGAACGTTTACTGAATTCCTTCCAGAGCCAGGTGCTGAGATTCAGGGATGAATAGAATATGGATGGCACCAGATCCCAAGCAGAAGAGACAGATGGACTAGAACACAGGCAGGTGGTGGGTTTACGAGCAGGACTAGCTGGGCAGCCCTGATAGGGGAGGGAGGGACTGGGTGGTCAACCTCACCAGGGCTGGGGGTCTTTGACTAATGTTTTCCTTGTTGTAGAACACATTCCCCAAGGAGAATTTAGAAAAATACAGACATGACTGCATTCTGGAGGATGTTTTCCTTCCACTGAGTCTGTTTGCAGCCATTCCTTTGCCTAGAGCTCCTTTCCCACCAGGCCTCAGTGCTGCTGCTTCTTGAGCCTCTAGGAAGCCTATGGCTCGCCTCTGTCTCACTGGCATTTGCCAGGGAAAGTCTTTGGAGAATCCCGGTGGCAGCCACATCCTGGGAACCCATTAGCATCTGTGGTCGTCATCCACTGCCATTTACAGAACCGAACTGGGGTGCCTGGGGCTTTCATTTCCACCCAGAGCCAGCCGGGAGCTCTGGATCTAGGCAGGGCAGAGTCTGGCCGACCCCTGGAGGGGAGAGAGGATCTGGGAGAGCGGCTTGCTGGGGGCTTTGGGCTGCAGGCTTTCTTCCAAGCTGGCTCCAGGCCTCCCTGCCTTCTCACCCACCCCTGGACTCTCAGCTCTCTCTCTCCTGCAGGCCTGCCACTTCCCTTGGGGCCCAAGGCCACCCCTAGAGACCCACCGCAGTAGCCTCAGGACCGTGGACCAGTGCCTGGGGCTTTTGCTTCCACCTGAGCACGCTTGAAGCTCTGGAGCTAGACATGGGCTGGGTCTGGCTGGCTTCTGGAGGGGAGGGAGGGCCTGGGAGAGCCGGCTTGCTGGGGGCTCTGGGCCCCAGGCCTTCTCCCAGGCTGCCTCCAGGCTTCCCTGCCTTCTCAGCTCTCTCCCTCCCTCCGGCCTGCCGCTTCCCCTGGGGCCCAGGATTGCCTGTAGAGGCTCCCGCAGCAGCCCCAGTCCATCTACCCTGGCATTATAGGCCCTTGCCTTCATTCAAAGGGGGCCCAGAGCTTTGGACCTCAGCAGGGGTTTGGTCTGACTGGCCCAGGGAGGGGAGAGAGGGCCTAAGAGAACCGGCTTGCTGGGGGCTTTGGGCCCCAGGCCTTCTCCCATGCTGCCTCCAGGCTTCCCTGATTTCTCATTCACCCCCTGACTCTCAGCTCTCCATCCGACATCTGAAGGGAAGAAGCGAGATCGGGAGAAGAAGGGGGAACTGCCAGGCTTCTTCATGACACCAGGATTGCTGCAGAGGGAGCTGGGGTGGTGGAGCCTCCACCCGAGTCACCAAGAGCCTGGACCGAGGAAGCTGTCTCCATACCCTCAGCCCTTAGGGAAAACCCAAAGGCCCTGGCCCTGCCCTATGCACCAAGGCTGGTGTGATGGTCCCCAGAGAAACCCGAATGTGGAGGCTGGAACAGCCACAGGAGGGAGGGAGGCAGGAGTACACAGGGGTGGCCTTCAGCAGGCCTGCTCTCTGGGGCAAACGCCACCCCTGCGGATGCCACCTCCAAAATGAACGATGGCATTGGGGACAAATGTAAATCACACGCTCAGACTTTCTATGATTTTCTTTGCACCCGTTACCAATAAAACTCTTGTGGAGTAGTTTGAAGGGCACAATGAGGTGAGAAGGAAGCTACCACCTAGAGATTCAGGAGAAAAATGAAAAATGCTTGTCGCAACACACACATACATATACACACACACGCACACACACATCCACATACATGAACACACATATATACACACATACACAGATACATACACCCACATACACACATACACATACGCATACATACATATATATACACACATACACACATACACCCACATACACATATATATATACACACCCATGCATACACATACACACATACATACACACATACACACGCACACATATACATATACACACATACATACACATACATGAACACATATATATACACATACACACACATACACATACATACACACCCATGCATACACACATACATACATACACACATACATACACATACACATGCACACACACATACATATACACACATACATACACATGAACACATATATACACACATACACATAGATACATACACACACATACACACACAGGCACACACACATACACATACGCACATAGGTATACACATTCATGAAGACATATACACACATATACACAGATACATACACATGCACACACATATGCACATACACACATACATACACACACATATACACACATATACATGCATGCATACACATATACACACGTGCATACACACACCACATACATACACAAACACACATATACACACACAATTATACACAGCGTCCTAGGCAACCACGCTCAGTGCTGCCCACTGGAGAGCCCTTTCCTGGAGCCCCCACGGAGCTGGGGTGCAGGGGAAACCCTTGGGGAGAGAGTTCCTGGGGCCTCTTCGGCCGCTCAGGTTTCTGAGCCTGAGCCGTGGTGGGGCAGCTGCTTTGTGCGTGGCCTCCTAAGTCAGGACCTGGCCTGTCCTTTGCAGTAGCGTCGTGTTCCAAGCCGGGTCACGGCAAGAGGGATCCCGCCAGGCCTCTCCAGCGAGTTTCTGCCTCCGTCCCGCATCTGAGCTTCTCCACATCCCGCACGCAGCCAGGCAGAGAGCCGCGGTGCGCCGGGACGAGGGGCATGGGTCAACCCGCAGAGTTCGCGGAGATAGGAGGCGCCTTCTGGGCGCGCCCGGTGGGGCTGCTCCGGGCGGGGACCGCCAGGAGGGCGCAGTGTCTGGGAACGCGAGGACCGCGGGGCCAGCTGGGGTTGCTAGGCGCGCCGTGGCCGTTGCCGGGTGACCAGCCGCTGTTTACCGCGGGGCGGAGCGGAGCACCAGGCTCGCTGCGCTCGCGCACCCACCATGGCCTCCCGCAGCGCGGGCACCCTACTGACCGAGTTCAATGCCGCCTATGTGCCCCCTGGCCTCATGCCCGGGTAAGACCTCTCCCTGCCCCCTTCCGCGAGCGCCCTCCTCTGTGGTCGAAACTCAGCCCCCTGCCCCAGGACTTTGGAGTTGAAGGAACTCCCAGGTGCCAATTTTCCACCCTACTGGGTGAGGTGGCCTCCTGGGGGGTTGCGGTCCCAGAGCAGGAATTGGGCGGGCACTGAGGTGCTGTGATATTCAAATCATTTCTGGATGCTGCATGAGAAAGTAGTAACTAGGGGCTGGTGCTGTATGTGTTTGTTTGTTTGTTTTTGAGACAAAGTCTCACTCTCATCACCTAGGCTAGAGTGCAATGTCATGATCTTGGCTCACTGCAACCTCTGCCTCCCAGGTTCAAGCGATTCTCCTGCCTCAGTCTCCTGAGTAGCTGGGATTACAGGCATGTGCCACCACACCCGGCTAATTTTTGTATTTTTAGTAGACATGGGGTTTCACCGTGTTGGTCAGGACGGTCTCAAACTTCTGATCTCAGGCAATCCACCTGCCTCTGCCTCCCAAAGTGCTGGGATAACAGATGTGAGCCACCGCGCCTGGCCGGGGCTGTAGTTTTAACCAAGCCCATTTGTGGTTGCCACTTTTCTCTGGGCCTTGGAGAGGACTCAAAAGTCACTTGGGTTCCCATCAGGCAAAACTGATTTACCAGGTCACAGTCGTTTCCTGAAGCCAAGCCAGGTGACTTAGTACTTGCCTGTTTTCCTTTATTTAAGGCATTCATTTGGGTCAGGGACATGCCAGGTGTTATGTTAGGAGGCTGGGAAGACAAAGACAAACAGGTGGGGGCTGCCCTCGTGTGGTGTAAACACATAAAGTTTAGTTCAAATCCATTTTTGCAGCCTTGGATGGTGGTGTTGACACCACATTCTGGGTGTTTATCATGAGGTTTGATTTTACACATTGATTTTTTTTCTTCAGCCTCCCACACTCTCCAGTTGGAAACTTTGCTGTAGTCTGACACCTGGACATTTCCCATCTGAGGGGCAAGGCCTAGTGCTCTTGCAAACCCTGCCCCACGGTTCCCCAACTGTCTGGAAGGGGTGGGAGCTGCAGGTTTCAGAAGCAGTCCCCTGGGTGCTTTCCTGTTCCTGCCACTTCTCGGCAGTTCCCTTGAGCGCCCATCCTGTGATTGATTTAGAAATGGTGATAAGAGGGTCATGAATGAGGCCTGAAGCCTAGACTGGGCTATTCTGAGCAGCTGAGCCCGTATCTGCTGCTTTCTCATCTGGATCTTTCTGGGAGGGATGTGTTCTTAAAGATTCCCATCAGCGAGGAATGAATTGAGTCGTTCTGTTTCCAAATGTTACATGATTGGCAATTCTGTTAACTTAATGAAAGAACCCAAGATCCCCGACCACACTTGGATAATTATTATTTTTGTCTGTCTGTTCAAACATGAATCGCAGGATTTTAAAGCACAGCCAGTCTCTTATGACACTCAAATACCCCCCTTACCTGCTTTATTCGTAGAGGCAGAGAATATTCATGCTGGTGTGAACCTCAGAGATCATGCAGCCCTGTCCCCTCCTGTTCCAGATGTGGTCACTGAGGTCTGGGGGCACCTGCCTGAGACCCACGCTGGTGATGGAAATGCTGGGCTGGAGCCAAGTCCCTAATACCCGGCAGTAACACCGTGATCTCCTAAGTCTGAGTTCCAACTATGTGCCAGGGCCTGTGCTGGGCGCTTTACAACACTTTCTTCTTCTTCTCCTTCTTGTCCTTCCTCCACTTCTTCTCCTTCTTCCCTTTCCCCTTCCTCTTCCCCTTCCCCTCCTTCTCCTTCTCCTTCTTCTTTTTGAGATGGAATCTTGCTCTGTTGCCCAGGCAGGAGTGCAGTGGTGCGATCTTGGCTCACTGCAACCTCTGCTTCCCGGTTCAAGCAATTCTCCCTGCCTCAGCCTCCTGCGTAGCTGAGATTACAGGCACATGCCATCATGCCCACCTAATTTTTGTATTTTTAGTATAGACAGGGTTTGGCCATGTTGGCCAGGCTGATCTCAAACTCCTGACCTCACATAATCCACCCACCTCAGCCTCCCAATGTGCTGGGGTTACCGGTGTAAGCCACTGTGCCCAGCCTTTCTTCTTCTTTTTAAAAATCCTCACAACAACCCCGATGAGGAGTGAGCCGCTTGCCCAAAGCCATTCAGCAAGTTCCCAAGTCTCGTCTTTGTGACTTTAACACCCCAGCTCACCCCAAAATCTCCCCAACCCTCATGTGGCGTTTCACACTGCGTCCCTCATTTAGCAGGGAGGGAATGGGGTCGACAGTAAGAGATGGACTCTGGAGCCAGCCTGCCTGGTAGGAATCCTGGCTCCATTGCTTCCTTACCCTGGGCAGGTTATTTATCCCCTATGCCTCACCTACCTTATCTGTTCAGTGGGGATGATAATGGTGTGCAGGTTAAAGAGGTTTCGGTTAGTTCACATACCTGAAGCCTGGCACTTGACCATTGTTAGCTGTTCTCATTAGTTAGATTCCTACTGTGTTCAAGACCTGATTCTAGGTACCCCGGGGGAACATGAGACCATAACAAAGCTGATCTTCAGCCTCACTGGCCAGGGTGCTCCATTTGGTCCCTCGCTGCTCCTGGAGACACAGCTCCTAGGCACTTGCCGCAGGCACCTAGCCTGGGTGCCATCCCTGCAGTGGACAAGAGCTCTGGGGTTTGAAGGGGTTTGAAGGGATGAGATTGGCCACAGTGAGAATCTGAGCTTCCTGATTGCAGGTTAGATCTGGGTGGCATCCATTCCTCATTCTCTGTTTCTTGCCATACCTCACCTGGCTCTCAGTGCAGACGCTTGGCCTGCACTGTGCTTTCATCCACGCCCAGACTGCCACTGTGCCCCATCCCCACAGCTCCTGCCCAGCGGCTCTCACCAAGAGTGAGGCAGGAGGATTTGCCTCCCAGTCCCTCTCTCTGTCTGCCTAGGGTGGCGGCTGTGCCCACATCTGTCACTGAGCTGGACCTCGGAGACCTCAGGGCCTCTGGTCCTAAAGTCAGTGCATTCCACACTTGCCATTGTCAGGAGAGTGGTCCCACAAAGGTGGCTGTGTCCCCATCCCCAGAATCCCTGTATGGCAAACACACACACAGTGGTGTGCTGGCAAATGTTTAACAACCAGTTCTCTGGAGGAAAAATGCTTTGATTTATAACATTCATTTGTATCTGTGGTATAAATACTCTCACCAAAGCTGATTTCAAACTATCAACATAGAGTCCCTAATTTCAGAGTTGGGGAGGGAAGAATTCACAGCTGTGCACCATTATATAATATTTCCACCCCACAGATACAGTGGACATGACAACCTCAAACACAGACGATAGTAATGTGGTAAAATAATTAGGAAGTGAGGAATTTTGACTATTTATCTCCTTTGATTTTAATATAATGTGTTTTTCTCTCCTTTGAGGAAGAGTGTTACTCTGTCATCCAGGTTTGAGTGCAGTGGCACGATCACAGCTCACTACAGCCTTGACCTCCTGGGCTCAAGTGACTCTCCCACTTCAGCCTCCTGAGTAGCTGGGACCACAGATGTGCATGTGCCTGGCTAATTTCTATAATTTTTTAGAGACAAGGATGCCCAAGCCGGTTTGAACTCCTGGGCTCAAGCCATTTGCCTGCCTTGGCCTTCCAAAGTGCTGGGATTATAGGAGCCACCATGCCTGGTCTGATGTAACATATTTAATTGTAATTTAATATAATTTGATATTTAGTGCTGATTTGTTCAATAATAGACTTAACAAATTCCCAAAAATTTAGAAATTGATTCCCTTGAAGCCAGAAGGCACTGCCTATAGCCCACTATGGCCTGCCCCTGTGATATGGTTTGGCTGTGGCCCCACCCAAATTTCATTCTGAATTGTAGTTTCCATAATCCCCACATGTCACAGGAGGGACCAGGTAGAGATAATCAAATCATAGGGGCAGTTCCCCATCCTGTTCTCATGAGAGTTAGTTCTCATGAGATCGGACGGTTTTACAAGGGGCACCCCCTTTGTTGGGCACCCATTTCTCTCTCTTGCTGCCATGTGAACAAAGACGTGTTTGCTTCCCTCTCCACCGTGACTGTAAGTTTCCTGAGGCTTCCCCAGCCCTGCGGAACTGTGAGTCAATTAAACCTCTTTCCTTTATAAATTACCCAGCCTTGGGCAGTTCTTTATAGCAGTGTGAGAACCACCCTGCCAGCTTCCTGGGGCCTGTGGTCTTACCCCTCAGGGAAAGAGGTCAGGCCAGGCTTGGGAAGGGAGGGTTCCAAAGTATTTGCATTTCTGAAGCCCCTTCCACTTCAACCCAGGCCCTGGCACGGGAGCTGCAGCCCTCCAGACAGGCATCTTGGGGTATGAAACAAAGGCCATCTACCCAGGAAGATGTAGGGGACCCTGTGTGTCCATTCGTTGGTATTAGAATCTCCTGGGGAGCTTTAACAATAACCTGTGCTCAGGCCCCATCTAGAGATTCGGATGGCATTGTTTGGGGTGGGCCTGGGCTTCAGGAGGGTTTAATCCTCCCAAGTAATTCTAAGATGTAACCAGGAACAAGAACACTTGTCTGAGAACTTCTATGGCTCCTTGCAATGCAGAGCACTGTTGATAAATGGGCAGGTGTGGTCCTGTTTTCAAGCATTTGAAAGGAGTGGAGCCTTCCGCCTGTGCCATTCTTCTTGGCACACCCCTGCCCCCAGGCTGAGAGGTCTAACTGAAGGCCCAGCAGTTGCTGCTTTCCTTGTTCAGTTCTCATCCCCAGTTGAGGGAGCAGATCATTGTCCCAGATTCAAGCCCAAAATACAGAAGCAGAAAGTAAATTCTACAGCCCCTCAATTCTTCTTCTCCCTCCGGCCCCTGTCCTTGCAGGGAGCTTCCCTGGCTGTCCTCCTAGGAGACAGCCTGGTCTCAGAGGGCCTCATGCACTTAGGGGAGTCTCCAGCCACTCACCTGACTTTCTCTGCTGCAGTGTCTTCTCTTCCAGAGGATTCATAAGCCATGTAATTCCCTACCCCCTTCCCAGGACCTCTGCCCCAAGGCCAGCCCCTATCCCTTTCCTAAAATTCACCTCTGAGCTGTTCAAGGACATTTCATAGCTAACTGGTGCCTCTCAACCTTTAAGAACTGGGGAGCCCCCTAAGAACAGGGGATCAGGGGCTCCCGAAGACTTGGGCTGTGCAACAGGGACCCTCCTTCTCTCCAGAAGAAAGACCAGCCCTTAAAAATGTGCTACCATTTGTCAATTTCACTCAACAGATATTTACAGAGCATCCACTGGGTGCGGGGAGCGCCAAGCATGCCAATATGAGTGGAACAGAACCCTCCCTCCCCAGGGAGCTTCTAATTCATACAGAAAGAATATTCCAGTGGCTCAGATTATTGTGATATAAAAGAATGTGAACTGAGGCTGGTGCAGAAGCTCATGCCTGTAATCCCAGCACTCTGGGAGGCCAAAGCAGAGGTCAGGAGTTCAAGACCAGCCTAGCCAACATGGCGAAACCCTGTCTATGCTAAAAGTATAAAAATTAGCTGGGCGTAGTGGTGGTACCTATAATCTTAGCTACTTGGAAGGCTGAGGCAGGGAGAATTGCTTGAACCCGGGAGGTGGAGGTTGCAATGAGGATCATGCCACTGCTCTCCAGCCTGGGTGACAGAGTAACACTCTGTCTCAAAAAAAGAATGTGAACTGAGACATAGGAGAGGTGCAAAGGGCAAAGACGGTTCCATGGAGCGGACAGGCAGGGTCTGTGGCCTGGGTCATGGGGGCTCCATGGGAAAGAGGGCATTCAAGATGGACCTTGAAGGATGGGTAAGATCACAATGGGGGAGGGGAGGAGAGCAGAGCCTTCTGGATGGGGGGTGTGGCTTGAGAAAAAAAATGGTGTGGAGGTGCCTGAAGGATGTTCTTTCAAAGCAGCAAGTGGCCTCTTCGACTGGGTTGGGGAAGCTGTGAGGTGACGGTGGGTGATGCAGTTGGGAAGATTTCTCACAGAGCCCCTGGCAGGGAGGGGCTGACCCCTGGCCCCGCTTGTGCTTGGTGTCACAGGCAATGGGGAGCCCTCGAAGGGTTTTGTCCTGGGGAGGGATCTGATCAGAACCGTCCTTAGTAGGAGGTGTTGTGGAGGAGAGGAGAGAGGATGCGCTGTGGAATGGAGGCGTGCTGAATAGTCGCTAGTTAATTAGTTAGTAAGGCTGATCATGGGATCCCCGATGGCTCATGGTAATTAGTTTTAATGTTGGCTCTAGGGCCAAGCAGTGCTATTAAGAGGCAGGGAAGGGACTGCTCCTTTTACATACAGTAACCCACAGTGGGCCTTAGAATCCACATGTGACCATTGCCCAGGGGTCCGGCCTGGCACAGTCTCCTGGCTTGTGTGGTGTATTGATGGATGGAGGGATGGGGTGGTGGACAGGGGCAGATGCTGCCATGGGGACCCCTTGATGCCCTGTTATAAAACTTGCCATTCCCCTCTGCTCCTCCCTACCATGGCCTGACACAGACCAACACAAACAGGACTGCAGAAGGCTCCACCGTGGCGCTCAGGGTATGCTCAGAGGAATACAAATGCAGGTGCATACAAGGGCCACAGACCTAGCTTGCCAAGATCTGTGCCAAGCTCAGAGTTTCTCCTTATGTGTATATTCAGACGAGATGGGGCATGTTCAGGGTGCTATGGCCGTAGATCTTATGTGTATATTCAGATAAAAGACTAGATGGAGGAGTGGATGGATGGATGGATGGATGGATAGAAAGACAGACAAAAGCAGCTTTATTAAAATATAATCATACCATATTTGCTATTTTAAAATGAAATGCGTGAAATTGAATGTTAATAGAACTTAACTGCCCGCCACCATGCCAGCTAATTTTTGTATATTTAGCCCACTGAGTGCTAAAGAATGTGAACCTACCTGCACATGTGTGCAAATGTGCACACACACACACCTGCCTGAGCAGCAAGCCCTGAACGGAATCCAGGCAGAACTCAGGAGGATTGCGGAGGAGAGGGCTTCTATTCTATTAGGATGCAAATATCTTGGCATTCAGAGAAGGTGGAGAAGCAGGGAGCAGAGGAGTATGGCAGAGAGCTTGGGGGCGAAGAGAAGAATCACGAGAACACATCATTTTTCTATGGCTCCTTTCTTCAGAGGAGCCCAATGCCCCTGTGGGTGGGATGCTTCGTGCCAACGTGTGCTCTGCTGATCAGAGTCACGCTCCTCTTAAATCAAGACTCCAGGGCATGGTGCCCCCAGAGTTTCTGGAATTCTGCCTCCTCCACTGAACATTTGTTGCGCATTTGTCGTGTGCCAGGTGCCAAGGATAAAGGAGAACACAGATTAGCAGAAGAGACAAGTTCATTCGGGTCTGAGTGTGGACTTAAGAATGACAGCCCTCCCAGCGAGGCAGGTGCTGGGTACAGGGTGTGCAGTCAGGGGAGGCAGCAGAGGGCACTGGCTCCTTAGGAGTGGGTGGCAGATCCCCAGTTGGGCAAGAGGAGAAATGCATCCCAGCAGAGGAACTCCCTGCAAAGGCCCAGAGGCCTGAAGGGCACGTGGGGCCCTGGAGACTATAAGTAATGCTGCTGGGGCCCAGGGCACCTACAGGAAAGTGATGGGGGAGAGGAAGGATGGCTTTGGTGCTATGTGGACAGCAGGCTGGAGGGGGTGATTCTCGGTCCAGGAGACCAGGGAGGAGATTAGAGATTGTCCAGGCAAGCAATGAAGGAGGCTCGCAGTAGTGGGACAGAGGAGGGCCGCAGGCCAGTGGCAAAAGAGGGGGCTAAGCAGGACTTAGTGAGAGGTCGGATGTGGAGGGTGATGGAGAAGGAAGGACGCAGGGCCATCGAGTCCCAGTTTCTGGCCTAAGTGGAGGTTGGAGGGGGCAGGGATATACAGGAAGAAGAGTTTCAGTGGCGCTGAGTCTGGTGGGGTGGGCCAGCCCTGTGTGGGCAGCCAGGCATGTGGGCCCTTTGTCAGGAGAATGGTAGAGGCTGGAGACTCAGATCTGGCTGTCACTGACATACCGGACACATTGGAAGTCTAACATAGATGAGATCTCCCAGAAGGAATGGGTCCCTGAAAAGAGAAGAGGACCCTGGGGCAACACCATGGCCTGGAGAAGGAGCCAGACCCAGGGGCTCTCCTCAAAGCCTCACCCCAGTGCAAACTGCTCATGGAGCTCCTCTGGGACCTGCCTCGGGAATGGCCTTCCCACCTTGTGGTTGATAGCACTAGAGCCTTGACCGTGGTCCCACGTGAGATGGAGCTGGTCGTACCCAGGCCAGCTCAGCATGGCCCCTGACACATGCAGCCCAGGACTCAGTAAACACCGAGCAAGGACGGGGCTCAGGGAAGGCAGACGAGCACCGTGGGTCTTTGTGTTCCCAGCGCTTAGTGTGGGCCAGCACACAGCGGGTTCCCGATAAATTAATGTTTCATGCCATCTGACTCTGTTTTTTAAAAATGATGTGTGTACAAAGAAGAAAGCAACAAATCACCCCAAATCCAAACACTCCGAATTATCTAGGGTGAATATTTGGTGCATCGTATTCAGAGTTCCTCCTTATGTGTATATTCAGACAAGATCAGGAGTGTTCGGGATGGTATGGCCGTAGACCTTATGTGTCTACTCAGATAAAAGACCAGATGGAGGAGTGGATGGATGGCTGATAGAAAGATGGATGAAAGCAGCTTTATTAAAATATGATCATACCATATTTGCTATTTTAAAATGAAATGCATGAAATTGAATCTTAATAGAACATAACTGAAGAGAAAGAAACTGAAGTAAAATGGAAGAATAGGTAGATTTGAGATAAATGTTAATTAATCACAAGAAATATTAGTATAAAAAATCCCTCTATAGGAGAGAGAGAGGATAAAAACCCTCAAAGGGCTAGAGTCATTGTGTTGTACTTTTTTCTAACGACATATTTCAATTTTAGATACCATAGGTTGACTCTGATTTAAAGAGATTCTTAGTAAGTGCACCCCCATCTCCCCTCCACCCACCCCCTAATTTTGGTTGCTTAAATTAGTTTTACTTTGACAGGTTGTATAACATTTACATTCTGTTCTGTAACCAGCATTCACCTAGTTGCTATTCTTGGTTCTGCACTTAAATAGATTTGAAGCTCACCACCACTCATTCCAACAGAGGTTCTACATCACTGAGCTGTTTTTTTTTTCCTTTTGAATCATCTCTTGGTTGGCAGGATTTTGTCACTGAATATGACTTTCAAGAAGAGCTTGTGAGTGGTTTAGTTGCTTAGCCCTTTCATGCTGGGACGAGGTGGCTTTGTCCCCCACGATCCCCTGGCTGGTGTGGTATTCTTGGGTTGCACTCTTTTCCCTGCAGAATGCTGTCGATATCTTCCTTTGCCTTTTATTCTATTGTTTCATCTTTTTGCTGGGATTGGCAG
Organism: Cacajao melanocephalus; assembly: GCA_963573385.1. Lineage (NCBI taxonomy): Eukaryota > Metazoa > Chordata > Mammalia > Primates > Pitheciidae > Cacajao > Cacajao melanocephalus. The sequence goes on from CAUYLG010043067.1 coordinate 71,225, forward strand.
CATCTCTTACATTCCCTACGTTCTGAACCACTTGAGAAAGATGAAAGAGGAACGCTGCTGTTAGAGAATGGGGTGAACACAGCCTCAGAACGGGACAGGCAGGGCTGTGCTGGGGCCGGCCTCCTTCCTACCGGCAGAGTCTGTCCATCTAAAACCTAAGGCCCAGAAGGATGAGCAGGAGGAGGGAGGGGAGGCGTGAGCAGGAGGAGGGAGGGGAAGGGCGGGCCACAGGCTGCCAGTGTTTCCCATCAACTCACCACCCAGCTGTTCCTCCACTTCAGTGCACGAGAGCACGAGAGCACGTAGGGCCGGGAGGTGGTTTTGGGTGGAAGGAACCTCTCCTCCACATGGGAGGAGCCCTCAGGGTAAAGGAGGCAGCATCTCCCCATCGCTTGCCTTTGACGTCTTAATTTATGGAATCTATATCTTCATTAAGCTTCATCTACAGCACAAAGTGCTCTCAGGAACTTGCTTGCACGTCTCAGGTTAGGTTTTTTCCCAAACAAGTTTCTTCACTCGTGCGAATATTGCAGAGGGACAGTGTGAGCCGAGGACACCGGATTTGTCAACAGCACAATCTGATATGACCTTAATTTAGACGTAGAGGTGCACGTTTCAGTGGTGGGTCTGAAGGCAGGCTGAGGGAGGTCAAGGAAAGGATGAGGGCTGAGAAATCAGGGAGAAGGTGCAGCGGATTCCTTAGCAAGCTCAAGCAGGAGGGGAAGGGAGCGGCCGTCTGTAAGAGGGAACCTGCAATCTGGCCTTCCTCTTTGCCGTCTTTAATGTCTTCTCTCTTAGCTGCTTCCCCTTTGCCTATAAACATGCACCAGCCTTTACTGTGGAAATCTACAGTCTAGGAACCACCACTCATGCCCACTTACAGGCAGAGGGGAAGAGGGCAAGAGAGAGGGGGACGTTCAAGATGACAGAAGAAGGGCAGAGGCAGAAAGAGACAGGGAGAGGCAGATGGGACAGTGAGGCCTTGGGTGAAGCCAGAGCAGGAGCTCCAGACCCAGGAATAATGCCCAGGCAGGGAGGAGGACTCTGTTTCCTGAAGCAGCCAGGGTGACCACACAGCCTCACAGGAAAGACAGCAAGGCGCTAACCAATCCCTCCATCTTCCCAGTTCTGGAGGAGAAATGGCCTCCGTGGGGAATTCAGGGGACCAAGGACGGAGGGCTGAGGTGGGTGAAGAGTCAGGATCACCAGGGTTATGGTGTCAAGGGGGGTGCCTCTGTGGCATCCAGGGCTGTGAGTAGTGAGGCTGGAGAGGGGCCTGTGCAGCTGGGTGGAGCCTCTCCCCTCTATGGCATCATTGCGGCTCTGGCCCAGCCAACACCAGGTGCCATGAAACTCTAGGGAGGCACAGCTATTGAGGGCGGTGGGACCAGGAGCCAGAGAAGGACCCACTTTGTGTGACCTTCCCTGCAGTGGCCAGGTCTGTCAGCAGTCACTCTGCTGTGCTTCCTTGCCTTTTTCCTAAAGACAAAAAGAAGGAAACCATGCCTTGCTACCTAATTCCAGGCAGCACCCATCCTGTGGGTGAGGAGACTGAGGCCCAAGCCTCAGGGAAAGACCCCAGAAGAGGCGAGAGTGGGGGATGGAGTTACATCTAGACGGCTGCGATGGCTCTGCAGGGCTAGGGTATAAGGTAGCTGATGAGGCTGGAGAGCTAGGCCAGGGTCGGATCACATGTGGACTCTAATGCCACACCAAGGACTTGACTCTAGAAAGTTCAGTCTGCTGGAAGGGTGGAGAATGGATTGCAGAGGCGGGGGTCTGGGTGCAGTTACAACAGTGAGGTTGTTATGACCACAGTCCAGGTACCAGGGCGCACAGCTGGGCTCAGGTGGTGCAGGTGGAGCTATAGGACTTGGTAACTGACAAGCTGTGTGGGAGGTGGATGCCTCCGTTTCTCACTTGGACAGCTAGGGGGTACTTTTCATACAGATGAGACCAGACTGTCAGGGAAGGTCGGGGTGGGAGATCAAGCCTGGGAGACGTCCGAGGGAGATGTCTGGTGTGCAACTGTACATAGCAGTCTAAGGCTTGGCAAGAACTCTCAGGCTGGAGCTATGGACCGGGACCATCTGTACACAGGAGGTGGCTATGGCCATGGCATGGCCGCCATCACCCAAGGCAGACCCCGGAGGTTCACCAAGGATCTCCAGAAGTGGGCAGAGGAGAAGGCTCATGAAGGTATGCTCAGAGATGTCGGTGAAAGCAGCAGAAAGGTGCAAAGCTGTCGTCCAAACCAAGAACAGTGTTTCAGGAAGGGAGAGGTGGGTGATGCCCTGTGCTGCCGGAAGGCCCAGCAAAACAAGAGCGTGACCACCGACCCGCAGCAGCGAGGGCACAGGCGGTCTTGGAAAGAGCGATTTTGAGGGCCTCATGGGGCAGAAGTCAGACCCCAGAGAGTGAGCATGCAGGGCAGCGCAGGGCCGTGCTGTCTGGGAAGCTTCCACGTTGGCTGCAAGTCTGGTGCCCATACTCTCTGAGTGTTGTTGACTTGCTTTGTCAAAATAAGTCTTTAGCTTTTGGAGCCAGTCTTATTTAACCAAAGATCTCCAGAGTGCCTGCGTCACCAAGGCCTCCCCTTGCCCATCACCTGTCCCTCTCACAGAAGCTCCTTGGTCGCAGAAGGTGAAAGAGTTCCTTCCTTGTAGGTTCTCAGAGCTCCAGAACCTTGGTCAGGGTCTCCAGGCCGCCTGAGTAGCATGTTGAGAGGCCGCCGTGCTGGGAGCCCGCTCTGCTGGGAGCCAGGCTGCCGCATTCTGAATCCAGGCCTTGCTATACCCCATCTCCCACCCATGGCCGCTCACTGGCCGGGTCCCCACTGGCTTCTCATACTCCCCTTACTCTTTCATGAGATAACAGCAGAATGTGGGAGCCAGAGGAGGCCTCTGCATCTTCAGGCCAATGCCTAAGCGAACACGGGCCCCTGGAGGGACAGCAGTTTGCCTGCAGCATTGACCAAGGGGTACCCGGTGTTCTGGCCCCTGTGTAAGCCCCTGGTCTGGAGAGAGGAGCATCTAGGCAAAGACCTCTGTGAAGAGGGAGAGGCCCCGAGCCCCTTGAACTTGGTTGGCCTTCCCCAAAGTCCTGAGCAGGTCAGTACACTTTGAGAGGCCTCTCAGGGCTGGAGATGGCCGTTGGGCTCTCCTGACTTTGCCCTTCATTTTTTTTCTTAATTATTATTATGTTTTTATAGAGAGACAGAGTCTCACTATGTTGCCCAGGCTGGTCTCAGAGCTCCTGGGCTCAAGTGATCCTCCCACCTCAGCTTCCTGACGTGCTGGGATTGCAGGCATGAGCCACTGCACCCTCCACTTTTAAGGGCTTCTCTGGGAAAAGGCCTGGGGCCCTTCATTGATCTGTGGCCCCGCCATCCCTACCGCGATTGCAGGTACCAAGGTCACGTCCCCAGCGTGGCCTTCTCCTTTGGCTCTCCCTATGGCACCACCACCCTCAAATACTTTCAGGACCACCGCAACGCAGCCATGGAGAAAAGCCACACTCCCTTCAGCCAAGGCGGCCACTTCCCGACCCTCTTCTCCACCAACCCTCACCTTCTGCTGATGGTGCGCACAAGCACCCGGGACCGCTGGCTGCACAAGCCCAGCTACACCCGCTTCAACCTGGACAGCCACCGCTCCACGGAACTCACGCACTTCTACCAGGTAAGCTGCGCCAGCCACACTGGGGCCCCCCCTCTTGCCCACCTGCCCCGCCATGGGAGAGAGTAGTAGCTGGGGGCCGGGGGCTGGGGGAGACCTCGAACCTGCCACAGTGTCTTGATTTCCTTTCTCAGAGTGCCCGGTTTAGCTAAAGGGAGTGGAGAGTCTCAGGACTTTGTCCACCCCCCTCCCCAATCTCCTCCCACCTCCTGAAGAGGGGCTTCAGGGCCTCCTCTTCCTGCTCACCCCCACTGCCAGTGGAGCTAAGGGTCTCTAGGGGTGCTCCTGCCCTTACCTTCTGCCCCCCAGAGTCTCTTGGGTCTGTGGAATGCCATATATTTTCTAGGTGAGTCAAAGGTCTAAGATCCACCCTCCCCTCTGATGAATAACACACAAGCAAAGGCCCCACTAAACCCCTGACCCCAGGTCCAGCCCACAATGTTTATCCACCTGCGTCCTGGAGCCCGCTCACCCCTCCCTGCCCTGCAGCTCCCCCAGGGGGTGTGCCCTGAGTCACCCTCAGCCCCAGGCTGAGTGAGACTGCCCTGTGAGGAGCGAGCCTGAGGAAGGGGACCCGCCCACACCCCTGTTCTCGTCCTGCTGTCCGGACTGATAAAGACTCACTGGATCTGGTTCGGACGTGTCCCCGCAGACCACAGGTGCACAGCGGCCTGGGCTGGCCCTTATGCCCTTGGCAGGGATGAGGGTTCATTCTTTCCTGTGTTCCAAAACCCTTACTCTTCCCATCACCTTCTCTCGCAAGCGTCCCCCTCTAGCTGACTGCAAGGACACAGGTATGTCCTGGCCCCAGGGCAGAGAACTTGTATTCGTAAGGCAACTTCCTCGGGGGAGGAGGAGGCTGATGGCATCAGCCTCTGAGGCAGGTGCGACCCTCTCGGGGAATGTGAAAGCTTCTGCCTTCTTCTTGGCTCCCACACAGAACATGCCCTATACAGGGGGGAAGGAGAGGAAGGAGCAAACACAGGCCAGGCGGACAAGGAGCCTGTGTGCACAGCAGATGTGGGGACGCCTGTGGGGCTGGGTTTTTGTACTTGGTCTTAGCTGATCCCTTGTCTCCGTTTACTCTCCGTAGCAAAGCTGGTCAGGTGGGTGTCATCATTCCCATTAGGCAGATGAGAAATCGAGGCTCAGCGAGGATACCCAGCGGGTTGGCAATTTAGCTGGGGTCCCAGCAATGCTGGGACTCCTCCAGGGGCATTTGGGGAGGTAGTCCCCAACCCTGCCCAGGTGCAGCAAGGCATGGGCTGCAGGTGCCTGGGGTCATTCCTGCACACTAACAACCTGTCATCTCTTCCTCGATTGAACCATAGACTGTCCAGGAGCATCGGAAGTACTATCAAGACAAGACAGGCATGGTGCCTCGCGTTGCCTCCTTTGTGCTGCCTGTGAGGGAGCCGGAACGGTACCCCCTCCCCACCGTCCTGTGAGTGACCGCCTCCTTCATCCACGCAGTCAACAAATGCACCCAGCCCAGGGGGCACCTGCTCTCAGCCAGGCGTGCAGAGCACACAGACTGAGAAATGAGTTGAGGATCTCACCCTAAAACATGCAGTGCAGAGTGATGGTGACAGAACAAGGGCATTGGCAGCCTCAGGAGGGATGCTGGTAGCCTGAATGGGCGAATCTGGAAGAGTGCTTTCCCAGCCAGATGCATTGGGAGTTTGGGAGAAAACTGCAATCGCTTAGCGGGCCTGAATCTGCGGACTGCTGCCCCGCAGAGACAGCCTGGCAGCTACACTAGTCCAAACATGGGTGCTGATGCAGCGAGCAGTAAGGAGCTGCTGCCCTCTGGTGGCCACAGAGGCACTACACTGAGGATTCCCTCCCCACCCTGCCACCTCCCCCAGTCCTGTCTAAATTAGGAAAATGTTCTCCTAAGGACTCTCTGTCCATCTAACCAATAGAAAAGTTCCTTGCCTCCTGCCCCTCACTGCTTTTATCTAGGAGAGCTCCTTTCTCCAGGGAACGCCCATTCTGCCCTGAAAGATGACTTGGATACTGTGGTTTCTGCGCTGCCTCCTTCCTGAAGCGCAGGCAGGGGGATCACTGGTCCACACGAGGTGTCCTGGGGTTGGGGTAGCATGGTGGCTGGTGCCTGGCCTGGGAGATCAGTGGCTAGAGCTTGGGACTTAGCTCCATGCCGACCACTGCCTGATTGCCTCAGAGTCCTGAGATTCACCATCATCCATACTGATAATGCAGCATCTGTTTTCTTAAGTTTAACGATTTTTAAAGAAACAGACTTCACTTCCTCTAAAAGTTCCTTCCTGAAAGATAGACGGCATCATTTTACAAAAAGGGAACCTGAGGCTCAGTGGTCACCTGGGGTACTTGTGCTGTGTGGCCTCGCTGGTTGGAGGCAGAGCTTGGAAAGGAAGCAGCATCTCCCATCACCGACTGTAGGACTCAGGGGGCTCTCTCCAAGCTTGGGATGGCTCTGAGCTAGTCCATCCCTGGAATAGAGTGGGACTCTTTTGGAGACAGGTATCCTCTTGAGACTGCTCTGGCCAGGATCCACCCCCGATCCCCATCACTGTGGGGAGAGTGGGACACCCCAACTCTGTTCCTTCTCCGAATTCCCTGGCCACTTGCTCTGCTGCTGACAGTTTCACAACTAATGCGAAGGACCAACCAGGTGGTTGCAGAAAGAGGGTCAGTGACCGGCCTGGGGCGAGCTCCTCCCGTCCTGGAGTCCCCGGCATCAGCACCGTCATCATTTCTTAGAACATTTGTTGTGTGTTTACTCCTCGTGCAGAGCTTTACATGCATTGCTGCATTTATTCCTCAAGTCAAAGCTAAGAGGGGGATACCACCACTGGGCCATTCTTCTAGCAGGAGTTAGGGCCAGAGTCCATCCCAAGTCGGTCTGACACCCAAGGCCTCACTCTTAACCACTATGCCATTATGTAAATACAGGTTATTCCTGCCCCAAGCAGGATAAGTCCCCTGGGGGACTTATCAGGGTTAAACTGACGAGTAGCCAGCAGGCCAGCATGAGCTGGAGAGTGGGCACGTGGGGCTGTGGGTGGGCATGTATCACCCTCCTTCCCTGGCACACTGCATAACACCAGTCCCATCCTCACCCCTAGGCCTCCTCTGAGCCCGAAGAAGAAGTGGCACCTTTTAAGACTAGCTCCTGAGAACCTGAAGACCTACCAGACCTTCCCATCAGGGAAGAGGGTCTCTCCACAAGAGCGGAAAAAGAGAGACTGCTACTTTGAGTTCAGAGCATGAGACCAGGGTCCTGATGCCCGAGATCCTGGGCTGTGACCAGCCCAGCTTGCTTGGAATAAAATCTTTAGCATGACCATCCTACCCACCTCTCCTCTGGATCCCAGGGACACTTGGCCACAGCAGAAAATGCCCCTGAAGGTCACAGAGCTAAGGGCCTGCAGAGAGCTCAGCCCCAGGGACTCAAGCAAAGGAAAAGCAGTGTCCGGCTACCTGGCAGGTCCACCTACCTTCTCCCCGAGGTGGGGCAAGTGGAACTGAGGAACGTAGGGTTCCCAAGTCTTAGTGGCAGGTCACTCAGGTACAGAGACCTCCTGCCTGATTCATTGGTATCAGCAAAGATGCCCATTTACCCCAATCTGAGAATGAAGGGGATGTGTCCCCAGCACAAATGCACTGGGTGTGATTGGAAAGGAATTTTCATCGGAGCCCAGATTTGGCATTGTTTGGTCCATGCGATCACTTATGAGGGAGGTGTTATCTCCTCTTTACCAACAAGGACACTGAGGCTTGGAGCAGTTAAGAATGTTGCCTGAGCTCACCCAGCTGGGAAGTAACAGCCAGAATTTGAATCCAGGTCTTTCTGACTCCCAAGCCCCGGTTTTTCCATGACACAGCCTGCTTGTGGTCCATGTGGAGACTGAGGGGCAGGCAGGACACAGACCTGGGGATCCTGAAGGCCCCTGTGGAGGGTGAAGCCTGGGAGAAGCTGTGAGCAGCAGGTACCTCCTGCATTCTGCCTAGGCTGGCTTGGACGGGTGGATGCAGCATGTAGCTGTTTCTAGCTGTTTCTAGAAGAGGATGGGAGGGAAGGACCGAGGACCAGGCCACTCTTCCAGGAATCCCTATGTTTTTGGGCCCCAAGCCAGAAGTGGATGCTGGGCATGGGTGCTGAGGCCGCAGGCCTGGGGTGGTCTTTGAGGGTCTGAAGGGTCTGCTCCCACCAGGCTGCTGCTTCCCACCTCCCAAGAGGCTTCTGCCTGCTGGGGCAGGGGCAGGACGTGGGTGAGAACCCCTCAGTGGCAGGATTTGGGGTGGGGACCTCAAGCCAAGGTAGAGACCTTCTCCAACATTCCAGCACCTCTTGGATTTGATCAAGGGCACTCCATGAAGCAACAAGGCCCTTATTGCCCTTGCGTGGGCGAGTCAGGACCTAATGGCAAGGGGAACACAGCCAGGTTCCAGGACACCTGGGGCTGAAACAGCCCCTCCTCTGTAGCCAGCGATAGACACCTCCCCCAGGACAGTATAAGTATGAAAAACCCTGTGAGGGGCTTCTTCTGTGCCTCCAAGTCCCTGACGAGCTGGGCCCCAAAGACTCTCTGTGGAGGCCAATTTCATTCCAGGGCTTGGCTGAATAGCAAAGCAAATAAACTCTGATTGCTGGTTCCACAATCAGGGCCAAGATGTCTTCTCCCTTGGAAGGGGAGTGGGGAGCCGGGCGCCGGCTGGAATGGCTGCTATGTGCAGCTGGGCGCTGCGAGGTGCTGGGGGTCGGGGGTTCCGATGAAGGGAGGGAAGAGCATGTATCTTTCTAGGGACTCTCATCCCATTTGGCCTGGTCCCCTGCTATGACATGGGTTGAGATTTGAACTCTTCCCTCGAAACGATCGCCCCCACAGCCTGCTTGAACCTGAACGGGCAGTTCCCAATTAAAAGTATGTGTGTACTCCTGCATTCAAAAGTGATGATCTGATGGGCTAAGGAAAAGGGTTTTCTTTTGTTTTATCTAATAAACAATATTCTAGAGGTGAGGGTGGGCCCAGGACAAAGTCATACTTGAGACCGGCTCCCTTCAGTGCCGAGGGGCTCGATTCCAGTGTTCTCCCTCGAGGCTGTCATACCAGGTGTTTGCAGCGACATCAGCATCCCCAGAAGTGAATCCGAAAGGAGCTGAAAGAAAGAACTTTGTGACAAAGCAGAAACACCTGGTGCACAGCACAGAGTGAGCGTGGAGGGCTGAGGGGAGGCAGAGACGTCGGCACAGAGGGACCCAGCGGCCCCGGCCTCCTGTCCTGGTGCTGGCTGAGGTCTAGCTCTTCGTTCTGTTTTCCTTGGTCTATAAAAGCACCTTGAATGTGCACACGCCAAATCAGTGTGCCTCTGAGACCGGAGGCAGAATTGGACCCAGGAGCAGGAGACGCCCGCCCTCAGACACCAGCTCCCACCGGCTCTTCCTCCATGGCATGCCCTGCCTCCAGGAGGCATGCGTCTCCCGAAACCAGCAGAACCCCAAAAAGACTTCATCATGGCCAGAGAGATCTGGAGACAGCCAATCTTCTCAGGGACGTTTGGACCACAGAAGATCCTTCAGGCCCCCCCGCTCTAAGAAATAGAATTGGGTTCTTCTCTCATTGTTTGTTTTCTTCTATGAGCTCCACCACCAGCATCTTCAGATCCTGCCTGCAAAGCCCCAACTCCCAGTGGGCTGCTGGAGGCGGTGGGGTCGTCCAGGAGCCCAGTGGGCCTCAGGAGAAGCACAGAGGTGTACCAGCTGGCGCGGGGAATGCTCTGAGGTTGGAGGTGTGATGTCATTCTCAAAGCCTGGAATCCAATCCTCCCCTCTATCTTTTAATACCCCAGGGTTACCTATTTCTCAGAAGCTCCAGTTTTGCTGATTCTGAAAGAATCTGCAAAGTCTCCTGGAAACTCATGACCTCCTTGGGAAGACAGATGCCCCATGGACTGAGGGGAGACTGGGGGGCCCTTCCTGCCCCCCTGCAACTCGTCTGGGCAGTCCCGCCCCTCCAGAATGCCTTACTTCATGAAATCTGGAGACTTGGCCATTGCATGTTCAAACTCTGAAAAGGACAGCATGTTGTCATTGTCCAGATCCGACTCCCTCAGGACCTGGCCAGGGAGCACAGAACGTGGCTGAGTGGGACCCGGTGCCAGGCAGTGAGGTGGGGCAGGGGGTGTGGGGGGAGAGCCACATGCCAGGGGCTGCCAGATGCGAGGGGCTCTGCCACGCATTTAACACTCATCTCCTGGGTCCCCTGACCCCAGTGACCCCACAGAGATGAGGTTACATCCACCAAGGCTGGGGACCTTGCAGGCTGCCTCTCTCACTCTTTGTGGGCTCTAGCACCAGCCTGGCCGTGAGAGAACAAGAGTACCCCAAACCTGCCCCTCCAATCAGTAACACTGGGGCCCAGGCAGGCAGGGAGGCGGTGGGGACTCCCTCAACAGTGCTCATGGTTTCATCTTCCTTCTAGCCCCATCAATACTGGAAACGCTGGATGCTTGTCATGTTCTGAAAGCCGAGGTACAGGCCCTGACTTGAGTTTGCGGGGCCATACTCATGTCTGTCACTCCAGGACACCTGGGTGTTGTGTCGTGCTGTGACAGTGTGGGGAGGGGATGTTGAGATAGGTCCCTCTAAGGCTGAGCTGCTGTCGGCCTGCCAGCGGCAGTCTCCACCATGTAGGGAGACCCCTCGAGTGGGTGGGTCGGGCGCAGTGTTCTGGGGACCCTGGGCAGGTCTTGGAGGAAGGACAGAAAGTCAAGGGGCAGTTGCCTCCAGCTGTGTGCCCATTCCTCAGGGCACCCTGAGCTGCCTGTCCCCTTGGCAGCCCCCAGGGAATGTGTGTACCAAAGGCCAATGTGTCATCTGCCTCAGGCTGGCCCTGGGTCTCCTTCCAAGAGGGTGGCCTGACATCCAGGGGCTTTGGGTGGCAACGTGGCCCCTACCCCAGCCCCAGCCACCAGCTCCCAGCCCGCAGCACGCACGTGGTGCATGAGGTCCACCAGCAGGTCCTCAGATGTGTCATCACTGTTGAGCAGTCGCAGGATGATCCTCTGCAGGTCCTCCTCATCAATGAAGCCGTTCTCATTAAAATCTGCAAAGACGCCAGGCCTGCATTAGAGGGAGCTGGGGACTGAACAGGAAGAGGCCTTGAGGAGTTCTGGGGGACCTGGCACCAGCCAGGACCCCACAGATGACCATCAGCCTCTGGGAGGCCCCCCAGAGCCCAACTATCCCAGGTGGGTCTAGAACCTGAGACCCAGGGAGACCTGGGCAGGCCTAAGAGGCAGGCATTGCAGCACCAGAGCTGGCTGCAGACACATGTGCTAAATAACCCGTCAGAAATACCAATGCAGTAAGTATTGATAGTGTGGGTACTACATCCTCAGACCTCTCCCAAGAGCTTTAAGGCATTGAATCTTCCCAATGAACCTTTTATTAGTCTTTTACCAGAAAGAAACTGAGGCACAGAGAGTTATGTGGTTGTCTGCAGCCCCAGGAGGTGGAAGGGGAGATTCTAGCCCAGCCAGGTTGACCTCTGAGCCCCACATCCACCCCTGTGCTTTGCAACTCTCATCTCACAACTCAGAAGCCAAGGTGTCTTTTGGTGGCTGGGAGCCAGGCAGTGTGGCGCAGAGGGCGGCCTGGATCTGGAGTCAGAAGGCCTGGGGGCCAGTCCCTGCTTCTGTCCCGATGCAGTAGCTGTGTGATCTGGGCATGTGCCCTCACCTCTGCAGTGAAGCGGGGATAGTGGTCCTTGCAGTCTGTCCAGAGGGGGGCTGGCCACACTGACCCTGACAGTACCCTCAAAGGGTTACAGAGACAAGAGGCAATATTCCCTCCAGCCCCATGCAGCCTCCTTCATGAAGTGGAGTCCAGAAATGGGCAAGAATGGGCACCATTTCTTCAATTCAAGGCAAGCCACAGCTGTCGGAAAAAGGGTAAAGGACAGGGAGCCTGCAGACCATGGCGGGCTCCACACATTTCATATCCCCCCCTAAGATAGCCCAGGGTGTTCTGTGGCCCAGGTGTGCACAGAGGGTTCCAGCCTCAGGGAGCCCTGGGACTCTGAGGTGGGCAGTAGTGGGGGTGGCACTGGGATGTAGACTTCTGGGGGCCGCACTGGCTTGTGCGTCCCGGCTGCTCCTTCTTCAACTGCGGCCACAGCCCAGGGCACCTGCCTTCCAGGACAATGCTCAGAAGTGCCCGCCCACCGTCCTGCCAGCTGGGGAGTGCTGCCTGGAGCCTGGCCAGGCCTTGGGTCCTCCTTTTAGGGCCAGAAAACATGGTCATTACATAAACCTCCTGAGCGCTGGACAGCCAGATCCACCTTGAGGGGTGTCCTTTGTCCCTTCAGGGCCACTTAAACAGGTCTTCTCAACAGGCCTCTGAAGAGCATGACCTGGATGGACGGCAGGTGGAGGAGGTGGTGGGCCATCAGCAGGCAGAGACCAAGCCTCCTGGGGCAGCAGAGAAGGAGTCACCCTAAGGTGCTTGGCAGGAGTGACTGGCGCAGTATGAGGGGAGCAGAGGCTTCGGGGAGGGCCTGGGAGGAGAAGCATGAGGGTTAAGTCTGGAAGGTGGGCAGAGTTGCGAAGGCCTTGAATGGCAGGAAAGGAGACTCTCAGGCATCCTCAGCACTGCTCCCCTCGAGCACCCAGCACGGTGGCCCCAGCCCCTCACTGGCCCAGCTAGGGGTGGGGGCAGTAAACACAGTTGCCTGCGTGAGCTATAATAATCACCATCACAAGCACAGATGTTTTTGCTGTGGCTGTGCACTGGTCTAAGCGCTTTAAAGTTCACTGCATTTACCCCCCATCCTTCAGAGATGAAGAAACTGAGGCACACACAGATTAAATAACCATACTTACCTCCTTAATCTCATTTCAGTTTTTTGCAGCCTTTAAATATCCCTATAGGAGAATGAATCCCAAAAGTATGTCCCCACCTTGGGCTCCTCCCAGGACTCCAGGTTCACATATGCACCTGCCTTCCTGCTCTCAGCAAACAGGCCCTCACATTCTATGTGTCCAAGCCCAGGCTCCTCATGTTCCCCTCCCCGGCCCCTACCTCCAGACCTGCTGCACTCACAGCTGCCCCCTTCCTGGGAAGGGGGCAGCTCCACCCTCCAACCACTCAGGCCAACCTGGAGTCATCCTTATCTCTCTCCCTTGCATCCCACAGGAGATGGTTTGGCAAATCCTCCCAGCTACCCCCACTTCCCATGCACTGCCCCCCGCAGCCTGGCCACCACTGCCTCTCTCCAGCTCGCCCTGGCAGCTTGTTGCTGAGCTTCCCTCCTCTCTCTCTGCCCCCTGAAGTCTATTTCCAGCACAGCAGCCTGGGTGGTCTGTTGATCGTCATTCCTTCCTCATTGTCCTCTTCTTGCAGCCCTGTCTCACCCAGAGCAGAGCCCAGGTCTTGATCCCCAAGTCAGCTCACCCTCACTCTGCCTCCTTGCTCAATCAAGCCAGGCACACTCCTGCCTCAGGGCCTTTGCACGGAGGCTCCCCCTCCTAGGGACCCTCTCACCGAGGTCTTTCTTCAAATGCCAGCTCCTCCTAGGGCACTACCCAGCCCCTGTGCAGACATACACTTTCTGTGTCTTCCCGGCTTTGTCCTCCTCCCAGCACAGAATACTCCCCAACACACTGTGTGTCATTAGCTCGTTTATTTCCCTCCACTCAAATATAAATTCTACAAGCGCAGACATCTTTGCTTTTTTGCTCACTGATGTATCCCTAGTTCCCAGAACAGTGCCTGGGACCCAGTAGACACCCAATGACTATTGTTGAATAAATAGTGAATGAACTACCCAGGGTAACCAATGGTATGTGATGGAGACAGGACTAACCCCAGGCAGTCTCACATAATGGGGAAGTCTATGGTCTTAACCACCCCTAACTGCCTTTATTGCAATAAAGCGCCAGTCTTTGGTGGGCAGAGGATCACCCAAAACAATCACTACATTTGCCAGCCTCCCTTGCTGCTAGATGTGGCCATGTGACTATGTCCTGGCCAATGAAATGTAAGCAGAAGAGGCATAGACAACTTCCGAGACCATCTATAATAAAGAGAAGGTGTGGTCCTCTGGGATAATGAGATGACCTTGGGAATGAAGGATAAAGCGACAAGATAGGGGGAGCTGGGATCCCTGACACTGAGAGCTTTAGAACCACTGTGGGTAACTATCTCTTGACTTCTACATATTAGATAAATAAATATATACCTTTCAGCAATCTTGGAAGCTATCTTGCTTAAGCCACTGTTACCTGTGGTATACTGTCAATGGCCACCAAATGGCCAATTCATTATCTGAGTCTAATTCATTATCTGAATCTAAGTCATTATCTGAGTCTCAGTCATTATCTGAGTATCAGTTTCCTCATCTGTAAAATGGGAGTCATAGCAGTACCTCCACAGAGTTGCTGTGGAGATTAAATAAGAAAATACATGGACATCACCTGGAATATAGAAGATATTCAACATAGAAGATGTTTATTAGTTATAAATAAGAATAAGCATATTGGTTATATCTGATAAGAATCTTCTATACTAAAGTATCTTAGTATATATAGTTATCCTCAATATTCAGTAACTATATAATGCTATAACTCAGTATAGTTATATCTTCTATATTAAGTGGCTCAATTCTCCATCACTCGATGATTGCTAAACGCTAAAAATGCAAGCCGAAGAGACTGTATAACCCACCTTGAAGGAAACGAACGACAGCTATTGGTTTCTCCAGTTTCTATGCTTGTTTCTACTAAAGAAACTGAGGCCCAGGTTTGCTGATGTCACAGGGTCCTTTGGTGGCAGAGCCAAGACTCGTCTCTGTTCCCCACAGCAGGATATGGGTGTGGAAGCTGTAAGTTGCCCCTCACTCCTCCAGCCGGTGCCTCTCCCCGGCTGAATGCCTGTCAGTGCCGGGACTGGAGACCAGGACTGGAGCCTCTCTCCCTGCACCTCCATGGGAAATGGCTCAGGGCAGGTGAAGGGGGTGGAGGGACCAGCCCCGGGGCCTGGAGTTGGTGGACAGCCGCAGTGACGCCGCACTGCTGCTGGGAACCTCTGCAGCCTCTCTCAGAGACCCTGCAGTGTCCCCAGGCATCCTGCTGGCCTAGCTCCTGTATGCAGAGACTGCAGCAAATGACATGGCTTTGGCCCCAAGCCATCTGGAAACAGAATAATTTGCTAAAGTAAATGTGGTCCTAGACAGTTCCCCTCCTTTAGGGATGGCAAGGGGAGAGCAGCCGGGGAGGGCCTGGGGGCTGGGACCTCCGGGAGGCTGACCACCCCAGGTGGCCTCTGCAGCCTCAGACCACTCGGGAGGGCCTGGAGCCTTCCTCTTGCTGTCTCCCAACCATGCTAGGAGGGGCTCAGAGGGCTGGTGGAGTCGGGGCTCAGCCTTCAGGTCCCCCTGAAGAATCTTACCATCATCACTCAAAGTCTCTGTCATTCTTACTCCTTTCAGTTTCCCCAGGACTTTTACAAAAATCAACCTGGTGAAGGGAGGGCGGGCTCCTTTTGCTGTGACTTCCTTGAGAACTGAAGTTTCTTTGCCTCTCCCCAGCCAGCAGCACCTGCTGTGCCGTCAGGTCCTGGGAAGAAGGTATGGGAAGACCTGCCACAGGTGCCCCAGTACCTGCCTGGGGATAATTCCTATCTGGTGGAGGGTGTGCTGATGAGAGCAGGAAGACATTGCTGGGATGATGGTCTTTCACAGGCAGAAACTCTCTCCAGAGGTACAGAGAGGGGAGATTGGTTGGCTGGAGACCAGAATGTCTGTCAAATCACAACCTGGAGCCCGGTAGGTAAGCTCCAGGGAGGTGTGGCTGTCCCTGCTGGATTCTCCTTCTTCTTCTTCTTCTTTTCTTTTTTTTGAGACAGTCTTACTCTGTCACCCAGGCTGGAGTGCAGTGGCACAATCTTGGCTCACTGCAACCTCCAACTCCCAAGTTCAAATGATTCTCCTACCTCAGCCTCCTGAGTAGCTGGGATTACAGGTGCCTGTCACCATACCCAGCTAATTTTTGTATTTTTAGTAGAGTTGAGGTTTCACTGTGTTTGGCCAGGCTGGTCTCTAATTCCTGACCTCAGGTGATCCACCTGCCTCAGCCTCCCAAAGTGCTGGGATTACCGGTGTGAGCCACTACACCCAGCCAGCCCCTGCTGGATTCTTGACCAAAAGTCATTCTCCTGTCTTTCTTACTAACATAACTGCAGTTTCTTTTCAGGATGATACCCAGCTTAAAATGTGTAGCTGGATGTTTTATGTCTCCTTTGAGCTATGGGTAGCCAGGTGGCATAGTTCTGTAGTTCTGGTCAATGAAATACAAACCGAAAATGCTGGGTGGGGCTTCCAAAAAGCTTGTGAAAGGAAAGTGGACTTTTCTGCACCTTGGATGCACTTTTGTCTGGATCCCTTCTCTGATCACCTTTTCTTCCTTCTTGAAATGAAGATGAGATATCTGTGGGCACAGAAGCCATTTTGTGACTATGAGGACAATGGTCCCCGACTGTTGGCTGAATAGAAAGCTTGAAGGAGCCTGGGACCTCAGTCACTTCCTGAGGCCATTGCTCTAGCTCTGCAGTGCCTGACTCCAGACTTTGTTTTTTCTTTCTTTCTTTCTTTTTGAGACAGAGTCTTGCTCTGTCACCCAAGCTGAAGTACAGTGTCATGATCTCGGCTCACTGCAACGTCCACCTCCCGGGTTCAAGCGATTCTTCTGCCTCAGCTTCCCGAGTAGCTGGGACTACAGGTGCCTTCCACCATGCCCGGCTAATTTTTTGCATTTCTAGTAGAGACGGGGTTTCACCGTGTTAGCAGGATGGTCTCGATCTCCCGACCTACTGATCCCACCCCCGCCTCGGCCTCCCAAAATTTTTTCTTTTTTTTAAATACTATGGTAACTGCTCCACATCACCCAATGCAACCCTAACTCCTGCAGCAGTTTAGACCAACAGCTCTCACAGTCTGATGCTCAGTAGAGCCATCCAGGGAGCTTCCAAAAAGCCCAGGGACCAGGACATACCCAATACCATTCCATCAAGTCCCTGGAGCTGGGGCCTAAGCATCTGTATTTAAAAAAAAAAGAAAAACTCGCAGGTGATTTAATGTACAGCCGAGTGTGAGAAGCAGTGAGTTAGAGCAGTGCTTCCTAGACGTTAAAGCGCAGAGGAATCTGCTGGGGTTCTTGCTAAAATGCAGATTTGAATTCAGTGGGCGGGGCAGGGTGGGGCCTGGGGCTCTGCATTTCTGATAAGCTTTCTGACAGTGCTGTTGCTGCTGGTCTGTGGGCCACACTGGGGGTAGCAAAGGCCAGAGCACTGAGTTCCGCCTTTGGGCTTTTGCTGAGAATCGTCACCATGACGATTACCACGCCCGCCTTCTCCTTTCCCTTTCTGCCTTCTTTCCCCTTTTTTATGATCCCTCTTCATGCTTCACTGTGGCCCACCCCCTCCTCAACTTATGACGCAGGCTCAGGATCCACGCATCCCATCTCTGATCCTGCTGACAGCTCTGTAAAGAAGGCTTCTGAGCCCAGAGTGAATTCAGGTTTGTCTGAGTCTGTCTGATGAAGCCTGGGAGTTTATGAGTCCCTGGGCATCTATTTGCACAGCTGATTTGCATGAAAGCTTTGAGCTTTTTGTGTTTGTGCTTAGGCTGGAGGAATGAACCTGTATGCTCGAGGGGCCTAGAGAGAGTGGATGGAGGAAGATACAAAGACACTGTAGGGGATATTGTGGTGTCTGGTCCTTGATCTGCCCTGAGGCTCCCAGTCTGGCCTCTTGGGATCGTGGGCGTTCTCCCCAAGTCGGAGCTGAACACAATTTAGCTTGTGCCTTGAAGCCCAAAGAGAACGTGCTGCTCACCTCGCTCCTGAAGGGTTTGAGTGTTTTTGGTGTTTTTGTTTGTTTAGCTCAGGAAACTATGGAAAGTCAGGGGAGGCAGACATCTTTTGCAGCCTCTGCCCAGCCTATGCTCTACCATCTCTGAGAAGCGTCCCCACCCCAGTGGCAGGCCTCTGGAGCCATGCTTGTTTCGCAACCCTGCTTCTTTTTGGCTGCAGGTGATTGGGCAAGGCTGGTCACCTATCCCAGGAGAAGCTAGATCACTGGCTCAGGGAGAAAAAAGAAGGGAGAAACAGAGATGCTTGTGGCTACTCAGTCAGAGTGAAGCCTGCAGGCCATGTAGGGGCCAGGCAGTCATCTTTGACCTGTGGGCACAGAAGCATAGCAGATCTGCAGAAGGAGAAGGAAAGTCCACAGGGAGAGGCAGAGATGAGAGACGAAGCAGCCATGGAGCGGAGACCGTAGCTGCCTGGCTTCCTGACCCCCATCCAGCTGTGTCCAAGGGCCCCGAGAGGCCTGCCTCACTTCCACCGTGGATTCCGTAGTGCTCTTCTTGGCAGGCAAATTCTAGTGACCTCTCCCAAGAGCCACACATCTTGGTGCTCAGGCTTTGGTATAATCCCCAGCCCCCTTGAGTGTGGGTGGGAACTGTGACTTGCTTGCAACCGATGGAAGTTGGCAGAAGTGATGGGCTGTCACTTCCGCCATCACACTATGTTTTCAACTCCATCTTGCCAGTGGGGGACTCAAGAGTCTCTCCCCCTGACTGTCTTTGAAGAAGCGAGTGACCATGTTGAGGGGCCCATGTGGCCCAGAGCTAAGGGCAGCCTCTGACTGAGAGCAAGCAAGAAATTAGGGCCCTAAGTCCAGCAGACAAAGGAAGTAAATTCTGCCAACAAAGTGAACAAGCTCATGAGCAGACTCCCCGAGTCAAGCACCCTCCAGGTGAGAAGGCAGCCTGGCCGGAACCTTGATGGCAGCTTGCAAAATCCTAAGAGGAGGACCCAACTAAGCCATGCCTGGACTCCTAGTCCACAGAAACTGTGAGGTTACTAATATGTGTCATCTAAACCCTCTAAGCTTGTAGTATTTTCTTAGACAATGGAAAACTCATCTACTGCTGGGTCTTATCCGTTGCTTTTACACAGGTAAGTTTCTGTGGTTTGCAACCTAAAGACTCTTGGCTAAGACAGGAACACCAAGCCTGGGCTGGCATTCTCCCAGAGGAGCAGTCCTGGCCAGAGGAGCACTGATGAGGGCTTGAGCCAGCACAAGGCCTGACCGAGAGGAGCAGCGGCTAGAAGGCTCCAATTCCCTGGAAGCATCAGCAACTCCCTGGAGACTCCCAGAAATATTTGGGGTAAGGAAGGAGGAAGGCCGGTGTGGACAGGTGGGGTCTAAAAAGCCAACAGAATTTGGGTATGTGATTTCATTTCTACATGTCCTACTTGGACTTCACTGTAAATTTGTGTCTTACATCAAATATAAGACATTTGAGGCCATTATGTCTTCAAATATCTTTTCTGCCCTGTTCACTCTCTCCTACTTCTCAGACTCCAGCTGGATACACATTAGACCTTTCTATTGTCTTGCTCGTCTCTGAGGCTCTGTTCTCCTTTCCCTTGAATAGTTTTTCTCTCTGTTCTTCAGAGGAGGTAATTTCCATTGATCTATCTTCAAGTTTCCTGACTCCTTTGTTATCTCAATTCTCCCGTTAAGCTCATCCAGTGAATTTTTGTTTCAGATATTTTATTTTTCAGTTCTATATTTTCTATTTGATTCTTATAGTTTCTGCTTCTCTGCTGAGATTTCCTATCTTTTCATTTGTTATGAGCAGTTTTTACATCCTTGGGCATGATTATTGTGATGATTAATGGTATGTGTCAACCTGATTGAGCTAAGGATGCCCAGATAGCTGGCAACAGATTCTTTCTGGGTGTCTCTGTGAGGGTGTTTCTGGAACAGGTTAGCATTTGAATCAGTAGACTGGGTAAAGAAGATCTGCCCTCACCAACTGGACGTCGTTCAATCCATGGAGGGCCCAACAGAACAAAAAGGTGGAGGAAGGATGAATTTGTACTCTCTGAGCTGAGACATCCATCTTCTCCCATCTGCAGATGTTGATGCTCCTGGTTCTTGGACCCTCAGAATGAATTATGCCACCACCTTTCCTAGTTTTCCAGCTTCAGACAGTAGATCATGGGACTTCTCAGCCTCCATAATCACACGAGCCAGTTCCTAGAATAAATCTATCTCTCTTTCCACATATACATGTAGAGATATGTGTATGTGTGTATACACACACATATAGACACACACACATACACACATTCACATATATATACACATGTAAACAGCCTATTGGTTCTGTTTCTCTTCAGAATCCTGACTAATCCAGTTATAGTAGCTGTTTTTAAATCCTTATTAGCTAATTCCAACATCTGGGTCATGTCAGTCAGTCTCCATTCTTGAAAATTCATCAATTTAAAAACACATTTTTTGTATACTGTGTACAATTTTGAATGACTGCTTGGACATTATAAGTGTTTTGTTGTAGAGACTCTGTATTTCCCAAAAGAGTGCTGAATTTTTGGGTTTAGCAGGCAGTTGGGATGGACTCAAAGTGCAAACCCTGTCACTCACAGACCTGGTTAAAATGTGGTGGCGGCTCAAGTCTCAATTTAGTTCTTTTATCCTTAGCTGAGCTGCTTTGAGTTTGCCCTAGTGTATGTGGTATAGAGGTCAGATAGCGATATGGGCATAGTTTACACGCAAAATTTGGACTCCCTTTCTCTTTCATAGGGTCTCCCTTACTTTGCGGGGGCTGTGTGTGCCCCAAACTCTCTGGCTTTTCAAGTCAGAGTCCAGTGTTTCCACTCACTGAAGCCTACCTTCTGGCTAAAAAAGTTAAAATCAAAAAAGATGGGTGAAGGAAAACCCATCTGCTGCCATTTCCCTCTTCCAGGCATCAGATCTCTCTAGAACCCATCTCACTTTTGGTAGCTTTCCGATGCCATCAGCTAGTTGATTTTTCTTTTTAGTTTAGAGTTTATAGTTGCTATCTGCAGAAGTGACAGTATGATAGGAGTTTATTCAGCCATTCTCAGAAGGGGACTCTGATTTCTTGTGTGTTTATTGAATGCTGAACCTGAGGATATAACGGGATATAAAATGATTACTAAGTCCTTTTTACAGATGAAAAAACTGAGGCCTCATAGGTCCATCTGGCTGACACGTCTTCTACTGTCTTCTATCCCCATCCACTTGGGTGAGGTGGAAATGAGATGGAGTCCACCAATGTGGAGACCGGGGAGGAGCTGGCAGGAAAGGAAGGCAGGTGAGATGCGAATGAGCAAGTCAAATGTGCAAGTCCTTTGGGGCCAAAGAGTGATCAGGATGCACTAAAGCCTTGCACCTGGTTTGTTTGAAAGCTTCTTGAGACTTCTTTCTTTCCTTTTGATTCCTTTTGAGAATTCCCTTGCATCCCAGCTGTGCTATGCGGACATTTGCCTGGTGAAGAGCAGGACTTCAGCAGAGCCTTTTGACTACCCAGGACAGAGTCACAGGCCAAAATATGTCAAAGGACCTCAGAGATTATCTCTCCCTATCCCCTCATTTTACAGATGAGAAAACTGAGCCCCAGAAAGGTGAAATGATTTGTCCAAGATTGTTCAAAATTTTCTTAACTTCTCATCCAATGCTCCTTCTGCCAAATAGGCATAAATCCTTTACATGCATATGTGGTCCTTTCTCTCTCTCTCGCCTGCCTACACACCATGCACTACCACCAAATATCAATGCCAGTGAACCCACTGCCCTCTGAAGACACGGAGGGGAGTCTAGCCATTGATGCTGTCATTCTTAATCATTCTTTTTACTCCATGTCACGTGCAAAACACGACACATACCCATAGATACCCAAGCAAACCCCAGCTTATGCCATCCGTCAATGAACTGATGATGGAGTCAATATGGAATGTTCTCTCTGGCCCTTCCACCCCTCATCCCTCAGTCCCCCACAGCACCTACCGTAGATGCGAAAGGCGTACTCAATCTTCAGGCTGGGGCAGGCCTGCTCGCTGAACACAGACGCCATTCCCAGCACATCCTCAAAGGAGAACATGCCGTTGTGGGAGAACACTCTGCAGATACGATCTCTGAAAGGGTTGACCTGTGGGCGAGGGGAGGAGGAGGGAGGAGGTCTATCAGGGTCAGGGTTGTGTCACCCTGGGCCTCTCTCATCTGTCACAAACACTATGTCCTGGGTTTCAGATGAAAATGACAGCCACAACCTAAATATCGGAGTAGATAGTAGCTCGCTGAGCCAGGACCCTGGGCATGACAGGGTGCCAGCAATGACTCTTACAGATGGATATGTGACCTCACAAGATTCCTGCAAGGATGCCACAATTGAAGATAATACTTATGAACAAATGAACAAAAGCATGTCAGAGCTGAAATCTCTCCTACTCTAAATATGAGTCCTGCTCTATGGAGTAGAAACCATGAGAATCCAGGCAGACCTAACAAGAAGACCCCGCATCAATTTTCTCTCCCTGTGCTCAGGCAGATACAAGGCAAGTCAACAGGCTCACTGCCTCAGCACATAGCCAGCCAGGGAGTGAGATACCAAGCTTCCTTTCCCTGCCGGCCTCCCCTTCTCTTTGCTGGTAGTGATGGGAGGGAGGTGGTTGCCAAGACACCAATACACTCTTAGATCCATGTCACATGACTCTACACACACACACACACACACACACACACACACACCATGTCTTATAGAGACTGAAAACAGGGCAGCTGATGTGGTAGCTGCTGGTAGCAAGAATAGTACCTACCACACAACATGTGAACATGCTGGAAGCGCAGAGAAAATATTGCCGAAGATATAGAGAAATAAGTATTCAAACAAATTTTACGCTGTGAAAGCTTTGCTAAATAGTTAAATAGAAGTATAGATTTTCTAATGTGGTTTTTTTAGATTTTGTATGTGAAAAACCACATTTCCTTGAGCCACTGAAGGAAAAAGAGATATGGACTGAATAGCAAATGAATGTCTTCAACGAAAACACTGTGGATGGGGAAAAGTGAAGGTACTCTTGGGCATGAGGGGGTGGCTGCTCCCTAATGGAAAAGTATTCTGGAGTGAGGGTGCAGGATGGCGACACATGCCAAAGACCTCCCTGAAGAATTTCCTGCAGGCTACTGCAGTCAGGAAGGTAAGCCCAGAAATACCTAAGTACAGCAGAATGCAT
The DNA here is from genome assembly GCA_963573385.1 of Cacajao melanocephalus. Classification (NCBI taxonomy): domain Eukaryota; kingdom Metazoa; phylum Chordata; class Mammalia; order Primates; family Pitheciidae; genus Cacajao; species Cacajao melanocephalus. The sequence continues at coordinate 94,012 of CAUYLG010043067.1, forward strand.
TGAAATGGTTCTCTTAAAAAAAAAAAAAAGTTAAAATATAGTAAAACTTGGCCAGGTGTGGTGGCTCACACCTATAATCCCAGCACTTTGGGAGGCTGAGGCGGGTGGATCACCTGAGGTCAGGAGTTCAACCAGCCTGGCCAACATGGAGAAACCCTGTCTCTACTAAAAATACAAAAAAAAAATCAGCTGGGTCTGGTGGCGCATGCCTGTAATCCCAACTACTCAGGAGGCTAAGGCAGGAGAATTGCTTGAACCCAGGTGGCAGAGGCTGCAGTGAGCTGAGATCACGCTATTGCACTCCAGCCTGGGCAAAAAGAGAAAAACTCCATCTCAAAAAAAAAAAACATGGGCATATATACATATATATGGTAAATATATATGTATAAGTTTTACTATATATACATATACATATACACATATTTGTGTATATATATAGTAATACGTATGTACACATATATATGTATAGTAAAACTTATACAAATACATATATGTGTATACACACACACACACACACACACACACACACACACAAACGATTTGTAATCAGAAGGGAAGTGAGTACGAAAATCTTCTGAACCGCATGAAAGTTTACCGGTTAGCTCTTAGAAGAGGTCTTAAAAGAGCTATTAAACTTAAAGATGAGTTATACGTTTTTCTGGCACAAAAAGACAAGTGTTCTGAATTTGCTGACCTTTCCATGATGACAAGTAGCTGTTGGCAGTGTGCTACCTAGCAAATATCCACCAAAAAATAAACTCAATTTCCTTTGACTCCTCAAGGTAAAGGTGATTCATTTTAACATTATTGCTTTTCTAAAGAAACTCATGCTTTGAAGAGAATATTTTTTAAATGGGATTTTTGTGGTTAAAAACATGTGTATCATCTATAGAAATGCTTATATTACATACCTGGAAATAAAGAAACAGACTCTTCTGACCTGTTTGGAAATTCTCCAAATAAAGAATGTCTGTGGATTTTGAATCCATTGTTAAATATAAAAATGTGACACTTCCCACTTAGTGTAAGAGCCACTGACTGACATCAGGGGAGGCAGACAATTACCAGCTTAATTTCCATCGAAATCCTTTAATTGGTGAGTGGGGTTGAAACTGAGTGCCATGATTTAAGACATGCAGCCCATGATACATTTCCTCTCTGTGGATCAGTTATGACAGCTATTAAAAAGAAACTGAACTAAAACCAGACCTCTGAATGGCTCTAGCTCAATCTAAAAGCAAGATTTCAAAGAATAATGAAGCATATCCAACCACATCGCTTCCCTTACACATTGTTATTCTTACAGTATTATTAGTTACATTCAAACAATAGTGCAAGGAAGAAATCACTATATCTATTAAAGGGAAAATTGTTTGTTAAATATGTCGTTTTTAGGTTGTCCTTAAAATTTTTTTATTTTGATATTATATCAGATTAATATAGCAGTAAAGGTATACAGTTTACAAATGAATATATACGATGAATGCATGTTTCTCTTTTTTTCACATTATTGCTGGGGATGCATGATTGAAAATGGCTGGAGATTTGCGATCTAGGCTAACCCGCTCATCTCATGGATATGGAAATGAGACCTGGGGAAGAAAAGGGACTCAGCCAGCAAGTGGGAGAGCTGGCCTGAGACCAGGACTCCCTGCCCTGTTTCCACTAAGTGCCTAGTGCCAAACAAACATCAAAGACCAAGCACAGTGGCTCACACTTGTAATCCCAGCACTTTGGGTGGTCAAGACCGACGAATCACCTGAGTTCAGGAATTTGAGACCAGCCTGGCTAACATCACAAAACCCCATCTCTGCTAAAAATACAAAAATTAGCTGGGTGTGGTGGCGTCTGCCTGCAGTCCTAGCTACTTGGGAGGCTGAGGCAGGAGCATGGCTTGAACCCGAGAGGCAGAGGTTGCAGTGAACTGAGATCATACCATTGCACTCTAGCCTGTGTGACAGATCAAGACTCCATCTCTCTTTCTCTCTCTCTCTCTCTCTCTCTCTCTCTCTCTTTCTCTCCCTCTGCCATAAAGTGCAAAAACAGAATCTAGATTGAAGTTAAAGACATGGCTCATGGCCTAAGAGAACTCAGTGGCCAGCTAGAAATGACTCTGTGACTCTCACTATGAAAGTGAGAGGCATAGGAGGAGGCCACGGGACCAATGGCGGCAGGAGGGAGAAGGCCAGAGAAGATGGAGCTGACGCAGAGCCATCGGGCTTAGGAAGCAGGGAGGAATCTGAGTATGGAGCAGGGGACACTGTCCCTGAGAGGATGGCACGGCAGATGTCAGGCCGCAGGGCTAGGGCTGAGCTCACCAGAGCTGTATTTTGGTCCTGGGGGTCCAGGAGTGGCATCCGTGAGGCCTGGTAGGCACCTGCCAGGAGAGTGTCCCAGGACTGTCTCTGTTCCAACAAGGTGCAGCTTCCCTCTCCCCCATGGTCCCTGTCTCAAGGGATAGCCCAGGGCACAAGCCCCCCTGCGACAGAGCAGCTCCAGTCAAAGGGGCACTGATAGTGCCGCGGGAGAGTTTCTAAGGTCCTTGGTGGTGCAGCCTGGTGCCCCTCCCTGCTCTCTGTCCTGAGCTAAAGGCCAGCTCTGCTGGTGTCCTCAGGCTTGGTTCAGCCTAGCCCCAGGCAGACAGAACAGCCGAGAAGGGGAAGCTGAAAGAGCAAGCCTCATTAGTGATCACAGGTCCAGTTGACTGGATTCCAGATTTTTGATGCTGTAACTTTAACAATCTGAAATCTGAACCAATAAATTTGGGGACCTACCCAGAGAGTTATAGTCTGTATTAAATTTCACACTCATTTAGAAGTCTTCAATCCTCCAGAGGAGGAAGGAAGTGACAGTTCCTGAAATGCTTCCATTTCAAGAATAACACATACCCTAGTTTGAGGGCGTTTTGAACAAAGGGAAGATAAACATGTCACTATAGCAATTTACACAGGTAACTCAGTACTATGATCTCCATCTATGCATGATGAAACTAAAGAAGATGAAAATAAACCCCAAATGCTGGGAGTTTTTTTTGGAAATAGAAATTACAGTTTATTGACAATAAAAAGATTGTAATCCCTGCCAAAAAACTAAAAGTTTTCTTTCTTTTTTTTTAAGAATTTTTTAAATTTATTTTACTTTAGGTTGTGGGATACATGTGAAGGTCATACACGGCTGTTGCATAGGTGCATACATAACCAGGTGGTTTGCTGCCTCTATTCCCCCTTCATCTATATCCGACATCTCTCCCCATGTTATCCCTCCCCAACCTTCCCACCCCGCTGTCCCTCCCCTAGCCCCCCAGTACCCCCAGTGTGTGATGCTCCTCTCCCTGAGTCCATGTGCTCTTGTTGTTCAGCACCTGCCTGTGAGTGAGAACATGCGGTGTTTGGTTTTCTTTTCTTTTTTTTTTTTTGAAAGAAAGAAAAAGAGAGAAAAGAAAGAAAGAGTGAAAGAAAGAAAAAGAAAAAAGAATGTAAGAGAGAAAGAAAGAGGAAGAGAAAGAGAGAGAGAGAACAGGATTCTTGTTCTATTGCCCAGGCTAGAATGCAGTCTAAAAATGGGTATTAAAAACCTCTTTTATGCCAATAATTGTGCTTAACAATGGAGACAGGAAGGAAT
>CAUYLG010043068.1:0-13226 GCA_963573385.1 Cacajao melanocephalus
TCTTTGGTTCTTGTCCTGGTCTGGCTGTTTTCCCATGTACTGCTTCTGCTTTGTGACTGCTCTAGGCATTCCTCCTACTACAAACTACTATATGGTTATATAGAAGGATTATATAAATCAGCACTAAATGTGTTAGTACAGCTCTGACTATAATACCTATATGATTATATAGAAAGATTATATGGAAGTAAGTATGCTAGATGTAAGTACTAAGTATGATTATATAAGCTAGATATATGCAAGCAGTAAGTTATACTTCAGGCACTAATTCTATAAACTAACATATGATTATATATAAAGGATTATATAAAGGAAATAGCTAAGTAATAACACTATAAACTAAGATATTCTTCAGGTACTAATTGTGCCTGCGGTTTACACAGCTCTCCTTCCTTGGTGCCCATGTAGGGGGTTACCTACAGGATTGCATTTCCCCTAGGACAACAATAATAAAAATGTTTTTAGGAATTTTGCTTCATCAGTTAAGAAAAATTATTGATAGAAGAGAATAATTTTTGTATGATTGATATATAATTTGTTAATTCTTAAATATCCAGTTATATAGGGATATTACCCATTTTTGCTCCCATATCGGTATTTGAAGTTAAATGAAAGTTGTCATTTATGTATCAAATACTTTACAAGTATAAAATCACTCCAATTTGAGCAATTAGCAATTTAAAGGCTTTAATTTTAGTAACAATGATTATATGGTAAAAATTTGGACATTTAGATAATTATGGGAGGGCAGTTGTCATTTAATGAAAACATTAATAATACATTTATTTATTTATTTTGTTGCATTTGCTTTGGGGTCTTACTCATACATTTTTTACCTAGGGAATGTTGAGAATAGTTTTTTTTGTAGGTTTTCTAGAATTTTTCTGGTTTTAGGGCTTAGAGTTAAGTCTTTAATTCAGCTTGAGTTAATTTTTGTATAATATGAGAGGGGGATCCAGTTTCATTCTTCTACATGTGACTATCTACTTTTCCAAGCACCATTTATAGAATAGAGTATTCTTTCTCCAGTGTATTTTTTGTATGCTTTGTCACAGATCAGTTGGTTGTAAGTATGTGGCTTTATTTCTGGGTGCTCTATTCTGTTTCATTGATCTATGTGTCTACTTTTATACAAGTACCATGCTGTTTTGGTTACCAGAACCCCCTATTTATAGTATAATTTGAAGTCAGGTAATGTGATGCCACCAGATTTGTGTTTATCGCCTAGGATTGCTTTGGCTACTCAGGTTCTTTTTTGATTCCATAAAAATTTTAGGATTTTATTTTCTAATTCTGTGAAAAATGATGTTGTATTTTGATAGGAATTGCACCGAATCTGTAGATTGCTTTAGGCAGTATGGTCATTTTCACAATATTGATTCTTCCAATCTATGAGCATGGGATATTTTTCCATTTGTCTGTGTCATCTATGATCTCTGCACAACCAAATAAATAATTAACAGAATAAACAGATGACCTATAGAATAGGAGAAAATATTTGCAAAGCATACATCCAAAATAGGAGTAATATCCAGAATCTACAAGGAACTTAAGAGAATTAGCAAGAAAAGAAAGAAATAATCCCATGAAAAGGTAGACAAATGACACGAACAAACACTTCTCAAAAGAAAACATACAAATGGCTGACAAATATATGAAAAATGTTCAACATCATTAATCATCAGGGAAATGCAAATTAAAATCACAGCAGGATACCAGCTTACCCCAGCCAGAATTGCCGTCATTAGAAAGTAAAAAAACAAAAGATGTTGGTATGGATATGGTGAAAGGCAAATGCTTATACCCTGCTGATGGGAAGTAAAATTATTACAGTGTCTATGGAAAATAGTATGGAGATTTCTCAAAGAATTAAAAATGGAACTACTATTTGATCCAGCAGTCCCACTACTGAGGATCAAAAAGATACCTGCATGTGTATGTTTATCTCAGCACGGTTCACAGTTGCAAAGATATGGCATCACTTAAGTGCCCATCAACTGATGAATGAATAAAAACATGTGGTGTGTATATATGTATGCACACCATCTATCTATCTATCTATCTATCTATCTATCTATCTATCTATCTATCATCTATCTATCTGTCTATCTGTCTATCTATCTATCTACTCATGCATACACCATAGACTACTACTCAGCCATAAAGAAGAATGAAATAATGTCTTTTGCAGCAACTTTTGATGGAACCAGAGACCATTATCCTAAGTGAAGTAACTCAAGAACAGAAAACCAAAGACGGCATGTTCTCACTAATAAGAGGGAGATAAGCTGTGAGTATGCAAAGGCATACAAAGAGACATAATGGATATTGGAGACTCAGGTGGTGGGGGAGGGTTAGGGGGAGGTTAGGAAAGAAAAATTATGTGTTGGGTACAACGTACACTATTTGGGTGATGGGTACACTAAAAGCTGAGACTTCACCATTATACTGTTCACCCATGTAACCAAAAACAACTTGTACTCCTAAAGCTATTGAAATTTAAAAAATTTAAAAACAATAAAAAGCTTATTTAGTATTATAGTATTTAGAAACAATGTATTTAAATAAAAGTTGAATGATTCACAAACATTAGACACTTATGCTGACGAATGTTTTACATCAAAACATAAATAGGCACCACTTTGGACATGTGAGTTGGTGTGTGTGTGTGTGTGTGTGTGTGTGTGTGTCTAGTAAGTGGAGAATGTTGGGGAGGTGTATCATAGTGAACAAATTAATTTAACAAAGTGTAATTTTTCACAGTTGTATTGGTATAGATATTCTAAATTCTATTATTGGTGTGCTTTGCTTTATGGACTAGATGTGTGCATTAAAGAAAATTACCTGAATGTCATGGTGTTTGTTTAAATGATTCATTCCAAGATACATTCTTTAGTGAAGAGGGGAAATGTAGTGGCTCACCAATGCCTTAAAGGAACTACAACAATAACAATTGTGTTAAAGTATCACAGAAAATAAGTATAAAGTCTCACAACTGTTTTTTAGAGACATAAATATCGATGGTTGGTTTTGCGTTTAGCACATATGCTTGAAAGTTTAAAGGAAGGAGGGCAAATGAAGAGAGCACACTGAATTGTTTGGTTACACAGCTGCCGTAACCCCACTTTAAGGTTCTACGAGTGGTGCTGGACAGCTCCCCTTGGTTGCTGTGATACTGTTTCCTAGCATTTCCTAGGAGCTATTGATTTAGGAATGAGATGATTGAACTTAATAAGGGGGAATTTAGAGCATGGATGAGGAAAATTCATTAAATATAGTAGCAACTGAATAAATTCACAAAAATAATAGCAATAGTAAATGATAATTGGGCAGGCTATTTAGTGAAATAACATGACAGAGAGGGAATAACAGCTTAGCATGTGTTTAGCAAGTGTTTTTATTTAAACCCTTTTTCCATTTTCAATAAGATTGAATTTATATTCTAAGGTATCATCAAATAAAGTAGCATGATGTGTTTTGTATTTTAAATCTTTTTTCCTTACTCTTTCCAGGACTGAAGTGTGTATGCCTTTTGTGTGATTCTTCAAACTTCACCTGCCAAACAGAAGGAGCATGTTGGGCATCAGTCATGCTAACCAATGGAAGAGAACAGGTGATCAAATCCTGTGTCTCCCTTCCAGAACTGAACGCTCAAGTCTTCTGTCATAGTTCCAACAATATTACTAAAACTGAATGCTGCTTCACAGATTTTTGCAACAACATAACACTGCACCTTCCGACAGGTAAGGGGTTTATCTTTGTTCATTCCAAATTTAATTTTACTCTTGGGAAACTATAAGAATGGTAGAAACCAAACTGTCTTATGTTTCTTTAAATAAGAAAATCTGTTTTACAGTTCTCTTTTTAATTTTGGCTGGCAAAATTCTCTAGAGTTGAGCTGAGGTTGAGTTTTTAAAAAACTGCACATCATTGTCAAAACATTGACAACATAACAATTTTGAAGAAATGTGTTCATGTGAATTGTATTTTTGAAATGATTAATGGACACAAAGTAAAATGTAAATTTTTATGGATTTTTTAAAAAGAAATTGAGATTGCTTCTTGGCCTTTTGGCTAAGATCATGTGTAAAAGAAATTGAGATATATACCAAGAAGAAAAAGAGCATAACTAAAAACAGCAGACTGCCAACTTTTATGGGGACAGAATCTTTTTTTCAGGGGTATCCTCTGCATATCTTCTTCATCTACCCACATTCAAGCAAGAGCACACCCTATAGAGATAGAGGCAGAATGGAATTTGACCTTTGATCATTTTTCAGATGTGTTTCTGTCTTTAGTTCAATTATACAGTGCTTTATCCTAATTTATAAGATGCTAAAAATCCTGATCTGGCCCTTTATCAGGAACCTGGGATCTGAAACTTTGAGAGACATTAACAGGCATATAGTTCTGAATTTAAAACTAGTTTATGATGTGAAAATGGTCCTGCAGTTGAATTTCTTTAATATTTTTAATATAACAATAATTTAATGATTATCAGTACAGTTATATCTATACAGGGATACATATACCTCCTTACAAATTAACATTTTAAGGCAATGTTATATAATCTCAGGTGTTCATATGTTGTCATATCAATATTCCAATGAAGCACTTTTTACCTATTTTTTAAATAAACTAACCGCCTTTTAATTGAAAAACATTTATTTTATAAAATATAGTATCACTATCTCAAATTAAAAACCAGTTTACTTGCCCTAAATAGAAGATAACTATGTAAATAAACAAACAATGCTACTGCATTTCAGTTATGTATTTTGCATTTTCTCTTTGTTTAAAGGAGAGAAGAAATAAGTGTAAAAGACATATTAGCAGGAAAGGAGACTTTTTGATACAAAATCCAAAAAAAAAAATAAGAGAATAAGAGAAGGAATCATTATATGACTCAGTGCTATTTAATATTATGTTTGTTTAGCACCCCAATTCATCTCAGAAAAAACTTTTAAAGTAATTCCATGTACTACTGATAGTACTTGTCCCAATCCTTGGAAACACTGTTATAAGGCATTATCATGTATACTGCAACCTCAAAAGTTATACTTGGCATATTTCATCCCTGAACGCTACTTGCACTCATGGATTTTAGACCACACTTATTCTCTCTGTCTCAGATTCCATAGACTTCCTGGCTTTGGTAGTGATCTGGGATCTATTTTGGACACTTGTTTCCTTACATTTTATCCCCCAGTTTATCTGTGCACCAGAGATACCCTAAAGTGAAGGCTCCTTATGTTTGATGGTCTTCTCCATAGCCAAATACAAAGGATTTTAGGGGTGAAAAGGAGAGTCTCCTCATTAGCTGTGGCAGTGACCTGTAATGTGTCTTCCCAATAGTGAATGATCCTCAAGACTACGTACTTTGACTTAACAAAAGTTATTAGAGGGCAAGATGTCTCTAATCTTGGGCAAATCAAAGGTACTTAGTGTAGCTAGAATGTAGGTCCTTCCCAGCCCAACTGTAGGTTCTGCCAAAGTACTGAGAGGTCTGTATGTTCTACCCTTAAGTTAGGAACCAGTCTTTCTTTTTCAAAAATCAACTTTATGAAGGTCTAATTTGGGGATAATAAAGTACACACATTTTATTTATTTATTTATTTATAAAAAATAGTTTCTTCATCAAGAATATATGTGATGAACAGTGGAAGGACAGCAGGTGATTATTTTTCATGTGCATATTGGTTGTCATTTATGTATCTTCTTCTATAAAATGTCTATTCGAGTGTTTATGAAAAATTGAGTTTTTTATCTCTTCGGGTTGAATATGAAGAGTTCTTTATATGTTCTGAATACAAGTCCTTTATCAGATACATATATTTTGACTGTTTTCTTCCATTCTGTGGTTTGCCATTTTGTTTTCTTGAAGGTATTTTTTACAGAGCACAAAGTTGAAATTTTGTTGAAGTCTGATTTATCTTTTTTTAAAAAAATTATGATAGTTAACTAGTTTCATGTCCTGACTTTTTGTCTACTCAAAACTTATGTATATATTTTTGTGGTTTCTTCAAGAATTTTTAATATTTCAGTTTTTATAATTAGTTTCAATTTTTACATTTATTTTCAACTTAATTTGTGTTATTATGTGAGGTTATGGTGGAGTTTTATTTTTTCCATATGGATATGAAGTTGTTCTAGGATCATTTATTGAAAGTCTATTCTTTATTCATTGAGTTATGGTGGCACTTTGGTTGAAAATAAAGTAATCTTATATATGTGGGTATATTTCTGGCCTCTTTCTTCTATTCAATTGTTCTATATGTCTTCTATTACTGTCAAACTGTTTTGATTATTGTAGTCTTATAGTACGTATTGAAATCAGGTTTTGTGACTTCTCCAACTTTGTTTTCCCAAATTGATTTGCCTATTATAAGTCCTTTGCATTTTTATTTAAATTTTAGAATCCAGTTGACAATTTCTATAAAAACACATGCTGAGATTTTGATTAAATTGAGTATATAGATTAATTTGCAGATAATAATCATATTCACAATATTGAACTTTTAATCCATGAATATAGTATTTTTTTTCCTTATTTAGTTCTCCAGTTACTCTTAACAGTGCTTTGTAGTTATCAGATAACAGGTTTTATAAATATTTTGTTGATTTTATCTCTAAGTAATGCATGTTTTTGATGCTATTGTGAATGGATTTTTAATATCTCAACTTCTAAATATGAATTGCTAGTATATGATGATAAAATTAATTTTCCTTCTGTTGAATTCATTATATACTGAAAGCTTGTGAAAATAACTTATAGACCAGGTGCAGTGGCTCATACCTGTAGTCCCAGAACTTTGGGAGGCCAAGGTGGGTGGATCACTTGAGGTTGTGAGTATGAAACCAGCCTGGCCAACATGGTGAAACCCCATTTCTACTAAAAATTAGCTGGGCATGGTGGTGCGTGCCTGTGATCCCAGCTACTTGAGAGGCTGCTGGAACCTGGGAGGTGGAGGTTGCAGTGAGCCAAGATCATGCCGCTGCACTCCAGTCTGGGTGATATAGTGAGACTCCATCTCAAAGGACGTATAATATATATATTATATATATATACACACATATATGTTATTTATGATAGACATACATTATCACATATTATATATATGATACATATGTATGTATATATATATATTAGCTCTATTAGCTTTTTCTAGATTCTTTGGCATTTTCTGCATATATAATCATCTTATCAATGAATATAGACCATAATTTATATCTTCCATTCTGATATATAGATGATACAGAATTTTCTTTCTTTTCCTTGTGTTTTTGCACTGGATGGGACTGCCAATATAATGATGAATAGGAGTGGTGAGAGTGAAGATCTTTGCCTTTTTCCTGATTCTAGGAGGAGTGCATTCATTCTTTTACCCTTAAGTATGATGTTAACTGTGGGTTTTTTGTAGATGCCTGTTATCAATTGAGGAAATTTGCTTGTATTCCTAGTTTGGTGAAAATGTCTCTTTAAAATCATGAATGGATGTTATATTTTTAAAACAAAGCTTCATGAGTTTATTGAGATTATCATGTGTTTTTTTTTCTTTAGTCTCTTCATATGATGGATTACATTAATTGGTTTTCAAATGTTATCTATAATAGGGAAGATATGTGTTATCTGGCCACTAATTAATGTCTACAAGAAATGCTATGTAACATTTAATTGAATTTAAGCTTCCTTTTAATTAAATTTTGTTTTCAAGACAGTGTCTTGCTCCATGGCTCACTGCAGCCTTGAACTCCTGGGCTCAGATGATCTTTCTACCTTAGCCTTCTGAGTATGCGGGACTACAGGAACATGCCACCACACCTGGCTAATTTCAAAACAATTTTTTTTTTGAGATGGTGTCTGTCAGTGTCACCCAGGCTTATCTCAAACTCATGGCCTTAAGCAATCTTCCTGCCTCGGCCTCCCAAAATGTTGGCATTACAGGCATGAGCTACTGCACATGGTCAGATGCAAACCTTTTTATTTGAAAACACTGGGGACTTTCAGGCTGAGCACTGGATGATGAGGCTAGTGCCAACAACTCCACTGTTTCTGTGTCATCAGAGAGTGTGATTGACATCTCCCCCTCTGCCTGTAGGGATTTGTCAATTTCAAAGTGATCACAAAATAGGAAATACAGAAATGCACTGTGAAAAGTAGATAGTGTGATATTTCTACAGTACTTGATAGTCTGTATCATGTCCATGTACTACACAGTAGAAGAAAGGTCTGGAGGTGACCAGAAGAGGTTGGACAAAATCTCGGGCTTCCCTTTACAGTTTCGCCTGAAAGCCAAGTGGATCCTTGGCTCTTTGGCTCTTTCATCAGTCACCCTAGATGGTGGGGTCATTTCTGGGTAGCTGACTTGATGTAAGTGCAGTAACTCAGTCTCATGCTTCAGCTGGTCCTCTCTTCTGCACTTAGATCCTATTTGTGACAGTTGGGCCTTTGCTTTATTTTTTTTGTTGTTAAAAAATTTTTCTCCTGACTATAGCTCATGACTCTCTTCCCCTAGTAGGTGTGTATCTTTACAGTGGGTTTTGCCTGTGAGCTCCCTAATTAGTCCCTCTTAATTCTCACAATTCCTGCCTGATTTTGTGTAATTTTGGCCTTCTGTCTCTATTCAGCAATGTCTCTTAAACTCTTTTTTTTTCATATTTTCTAATTTTTGAATCGTTGATGATTTCAATATCTACAGTCTCTATGGGTTTGGTTCTGCTGTTTTTTATTCTACTGATTCATATTCTTGGTGACTTCTTTCTTTGTGTTTTTAAATGATTTATTTTATTATGAGCTCATGGTCTTGGGAAACCTTATCTGGAGGAAACTTTTGAAGCATGTGTTTAAAATTTGTTTCTTCAGAGAAGATTTATATTAGCTTCTGCCGGCTGCTTGGGGGTGCTACCAACCCAAAACCAGTGTTTTGATTAGGTTTTGGGGGCCAGCATAATAGAGCGAATTCTGACTCTAAGCCTGCCTGTAAGGATTATACACTTGTGAGGAATACTCAGACTTTTTGTTTGTCTTTTTTCTGCTTTACCCAAAGTCAGTCTTGTAACACACAAGCATATACCCTGTCTCTCTTTGTAGAACTTTTTGTTTTGTTGTTTTGTTTTGTTTTGATGGCAGCGCCATTCATAGTTGTCTGATTTATGCAAGAATCGCTGATCTGACCTTTCACTGTTTTGGGAATCATGTTTTATTTCCCAGCCTCTTGATACAGTGTGGTAAACTGAGCACTTCACCACCAAGAGCTGGCAGATGCCTCCAGGGTCAAGGCAGCCACAGTGGTCAGTCCCCTCTCTGGATCTGTACTTTATTCTTGGCTCTTGAGCCAAAGCAATTCATTTATTTTTATACCAGCTTTATCATAAAATAGAAAAAAATTATTTATATTTTATTCAGCATTTTTATGTGTACTGTAGCAAGAAGGGTTTCTGTGGACATCTAAAGTGTAACTTGGCAAAAATGGAAATTCTAAGATAGTTTATTTTTGAAATGATGCTGGCATAATTATCTATCCATCTGGAAGAAAACAAGACTGTACCACAGTGTCATACCATATACAAAAATAAATTACAGCTTGATTAAATATCTAATTGTGAAATATAAAACAATTTAAATGTCAGAGAGAAATTTAGAAAAAAGATTTTTATGACTTTATAGTATGGAAGCTGTTCTTAAATAAGACAGGAAACCCAGCTGCTATAAAAGGAGAAGAGAGCTATAATTGACTTGATGAAAACTAAAATACAAATGAATGATAAAAGATAACATAAATAAAACCAGAAAACATTTTAAATATTGGGTAGAAATATTTGTAGTATATATGACTGGAAAAAGATAACTGTTTAAAAGATAAAGAGCGCGCACGTGTGTGTGTGTGTGTGTGTGTGTGTGTGTGTGTGTGTTAATTGTAGGATGGTTTGAGGGAAAGAGAAAGTGCATGAGACAGACTGAGAAAGGGGAGATGCTAAATGAAAAAAAAAATGAGAGTGCATAAACAAATTTTACAGAGGAGAAAATCCAAATGGCCAAATATTGAGAAGATGTTTAACTTTACTATTAGTTGGCATACCATTTTTCCTGACTATTAGATAGGCAAAAGTTTTTAAAAAATGTTGTATCAACTGGGACATTTTCAAATGAAAGTATCAGAAATTTAGATAATAACATCTTAATAAGGAAATTCAGTGACTCACATGATAAGAAATCTGGAAGTAGTCAGGTTCTATTGTTTGTTAATAACGAGGCTTGATGATGTCACCAGCCTACTTCCATATTGCAGTACTTCCAATAACCAAGCATACAAGGATATGAGGCAGTATGAATAAAGACATCAGAAAAGAGCACATACCAGAAAAAGATGATGGCTTCGTATATTGGAATTATCAGACAAAAATTATAGACCAAATATTTTCCAAATGTAAAGAAACAAAAGGCAAGTTGAAAATATTTTTAGAGAATAGGAAACCATTAAAAAGTTACCTAGCAGATTTAAATAATAACAGAAGAAAACTCTTAAAATTAAAAATATGATAACTAATTTACAAAACTTAGGAATAGGTTTAAGAACAATTAGCATAAGAATTATAGAGGAGAGAAATAGGGGTCTTAAATACAGACCAGAAGAAATAATTTTGTATGGAGTACATAGAGAATACAAATGGAATATATGGAAGAGAGGGTGACAAATAGAGGAAAGTTAAAGAAGAGTTAACAGCCGGGCGCCGTGGCTCACGCCTGTGATCCCAGCACTTTGGGAGGCCAAGGCGGGTGGATCACAAGGTCAGGAAATCGAGATCATCCTGGCCAACATGGTAAAACCCCGTCTCTACTAAAAAATACAAAAATTAGCTGGGCATGGTGGCGTGCGCCTGTAGTCCCAGCTACTTGGGAAGCTAAGGCAGGAGAATTGCTTGAACCCAGGAGGCGGAGGTTGTGGTGAGCCAAGATTGCGCCACTGCACTCCAGCCTGGCTCTTGGCAACAGAGCAAGACTCTGTCTCAAAAAAAAAAAAAAAAAAAGAAGAGTTAACACATGCTTTCACACAGGAGTCCAAAAGAGGGGAGAGAAAATTGGGCAAAAGCAGCATCTGCAAAGATAACAGCTCAAAATTTTCCAGAATTGAGAATACCAGTCCCCAAACCTAAGAAAGTCAATTAATATCAATAGGACAAATAAAAAGACATCCAAAGCTTGACACATCATAGTAAAACTACAGAACACCAAAGACAAAGGGAAGTACTAAAAGTTGACAGAGGAAAAAAGTTAATTAAATTCAAAGGAGCTGAATTTAATTTAATGTTCATCAATTTAATTGAATATGTTAAGTTCAATTTAACATTAAATTTAAACTAAATTGATTAACATTAAATTTGGCTCCTTTGAATTATTTATTTAAATTCAATTAAATTGAATTAAATGTTACTCAATGAACATTTATTAACATGTTAACCCAGGTAGAATTAACATCGTCTTCACAACAGCAAGAAGTGAAAAGACAAACAGTGTAATTATATTTGCAATATTTTGAAAGAAAATAGCTGTTAACCAAATTCTATATCCAGCAAAAATATCTTTAAAGGAGGAGGGTAAGGAAGAAGCCCTTATAAAGTAACAGAAATAGAGTGAGTTGCCATTAGTAACCCCTTGATAAAGGAAATTCTGAAGAATGTACTTCAGGAAGAAAGAAAGTAACACCAAAGCAAAGAAAGTGAGAACATGTGACTAATTCTAAAGAACATTATTGACAATAACAGCAATAATCACGTTGGGCTTTAAAAATATTAATATAAACCATTTGGAGTAATAATGGCATGCTGGATGTGTCAGGATACGGGCAAATGGACTTAAAATGTTCTAAGGACCTGGATTCTGTCTAGGAGAAGGGTAATGGATTTTTAAGCATTAATGCTTTAAAAATGCATGTTGTCATTTCTATGTTACTTTTACAAGTAGAAAGTGAGTATATTCTTTCTAATCTTCAGTGGGGAAAATGGAATATTAAAGACAATCTAAAAAATGTCAAGAGGTCTGGGCACAGTGGCTCACACCTGTAATCTCAATGCTTTGGGAGGCCAAGGTGGGAGTATTGCTTGAGCCCGAATTTGAGATCAGCCTAGGCAACGTGGCAAGACCCTGTCTCTACAAAAAATTTGTGAAAAATTAGTCAGGCATGGTGGCATGTGCCTGCGGTCCCAGCTACTTGGGAAGCTGAGGCAGGAGGATTGCTTGAGCCCAGGAGGTTAAGGATGCAGTGAGCCATGCTCACACCATTGCACTCCAGCCACTGCATTCTGGCCTGGGCAAGAGCATGAGACCCTGTCTCCAAAACAAAAACAAAAACAAAACAAAAAAACAGAAAAACCAAAAGAAGAAAAGAGAGAAAAGGAAGCACACAGCAGATGTGACTAAGAGAAAGCACTCAAATATGTCAGTATAACTAAATGTAAATAATTTAATGTAAATAGACTCAGCATTCCAGTGTAAAAACAATGATTTTCAAAGTGTAGAAAACAAATTCAATTAAATGTTTAAAATACATATCTAAAATGAAATTTTATAGAAATCTTGAAATTATTGTGATAGAAGATATTTACCATGCATATATTAAACAAAGTGTTAGTTTACTTAATAGAAGACAAAATAGAATTTAATGCAAAAAATT
The DNA here is from genome assembly GCA_963573385.1 of Cacajao melanocephalus. Classification (NCBI taxonomy): domain Eukaryota; kingdom Metazoa; phylum Chordata; class Mammalia; order Primates; family Pitheciidae; genus Cacajao; species Cacajao melanocephalus. Next base: position 12,672 of record CAUYLG010043068.1, read on the forward strand.
ACTGTTGTTTAAATGTGTCATTTTGTAATAACTGAAGTTTCATTTTCCAGGGATTTGTTTAAGAAATCTAAATTTCTATGTACTTAAGAATGGAGTCTCAAAAATAAAGAAAATATTTACAGATCTATTAGGATAAATAGAAATCCGCAGTCTCAGAGGGAGATGTCAAAATACCATTGTCTTGGTAATTGATATTACAGTAGATTTTTTAAAATTTATTATTTATTTATTTATATATTTTATTGCACTTTAGGTTCTGGGGTACATGCAAAGAACACGCAGGATTGTTGCATAGCTACAGACATGGCAATGTTGTTTGCTGCCTTCATCCCCATCACCTATATCTGGCATTTCTCCCCATGTTATCCCTCCCCAACTCCCTATCCTCCACTGTCCCTCCTGTAGTCCCCCCAACAGTGTGTGATGCTCCCCTCCCTGTGTCCATGTGTTCTCATTGTTCAACACCCACCTATGAGTGAGAACATGCGGTGTTTGATTTTCTGTTCTTGTGTCAATTTGCTGAGAATGATGGCTTCCAGGTTTATCCATGTCCCT